>VNJU01008546.1:37360-78838 GCA_008042675.1 Drosophila seguyi
CCCCCCCCCCCCCCCCCCAAGATTTGCATACAATCAAAGTGAGGCAAAATTGACTGGGCATCATCATAGTCATCACCACATCCACAGTCAGAGGCAGAGCCATAGTCAGAGTCAGAGCCACATCCCCAGCCACATTCACAGCCACTGCCAGTGCCACATCCACGTCCAATTCCACATCGGCTGCTGCTTTCAATTTAGCAAATGGCACTGCACCCGTCTCTCCTTCTCTCTCTGTGCCACAGAGGCCGTCTCTTTCACTGCCGCTCAATTATTAATTTCTGTCGCGTGCCGGCGCAGCGAGGCGAACTTGAAAAATGATGGCGCATAATTGAAATCGAAATCGCAATGATGCCACAGCACTTGGGGCAGTGTCAGATGCCAACAAATCGCATTCTAGGGCCTAAACTAGACAGGGACTACTTGAAATTGTGTCAGGAATAATAAAGAAGGTCCTTGAAACACATAATTTATATTCCCACAAAAGTTATAATATAGAAAATGAGAGAATATATTTTTTAATAAGCTCAAAAATACCTCTTGGTAATATTTATTAGGAATAAAATCTTGACAGATTTTCCTTTTGAAATTTTCCCCTGTGTAAAGCCCTTTGTTTACCTTTTCTTTGGCACCTGCCCATTACTGCCACTTGTTTCTTTGGTTTAATATATATTTTTTCTTATATTTTTTTTTTTTGGGCGCAACCTTCCACTTATGTCAACTCTGAGGCCTCGCACAATTTGTTAGTAACTCTCCCCCCTAAAACCGGGGGCTGGGCACACGCATGCATATCGATTATTTTCGCAGATCCTATGAATAGACCCAGAGTGACCTATAATTATAATAAATATTTCAATACAGAGCCCCAGAGCGAGACAAGCGTGAGAATTCACCTGTGCGCCGACATCTTTAGCTCTTTTGCCTTCTTTGTTTTTCTCCCCACATTGTGTGGCTCCCGCTTGCAATTATATAATTAATTATTAACTGCAAACGAAGAAGGAGAAAATTGTCTGGGGCATGCGAGGTATATATATACACCTTCTTTTTATATATATAAACCATTAAGGGGGGCGACTATTTTCGATATCCAGACGGGGCCCGATTGATGGTGCCCAGAGTTCTGGGTCACTCGATTTATTATGCTGACAGACATAAACAATAGTCTTTAAATATATATTTAAATATATAAGCTTCAACTTTAATGCTCTCTAGATTTTTTTGGTAATTTTTAAAGTTCTGGTAACAATCCTGCTTGGTTTATTTCTCGGTCATGTTTCTCTGTGATGTTTTGCAGCATTAAGTTAAGAGAAAACTTTTGCGGATCGTAAATTATTTTCACCAAAAAATAAAGCAACCGAGAGAGAGGGGGGGAAGAGGGGAGAGAGCAGGGAGAGGGGCGAAAACAACGCACTTTGTCTGTTGAAACAAAAAACTCGTAAATTTTCATAATTGCATTGGACACAACATCTCGCAATGGCAATGCTTACCCCTCTCCACTTTCCACGTTTTTTTTTTCCCCCGGATTCCGCTCCGTCCGGGTAAATGGTGGGGCGAGGAGGGGGAGTGGTTAGAGGGAAGCTTTCGGTCTCCGACTTAAGACTAAACACGATTTCCTGTTTTCGCCAGCCCTCGGGGCTCCGAGGCAACAACGTGTCGTATGAGCAATGTCTCAGTGCAAACTCGAGGCGGATGTGTAATCATTTTATCATATTACTCATACGCAGCGAGAAATTATTAACAAATAAATTGGATACATTTTTAATTTAGTGTGTGAAAAATATATTAAAATGCTTACTAAAAATGCTCATTGAAAAATTTAAGTATTATGTTTATATGATTTTAATTTAAAAACTTTTATTCTTATCAAATTAATTGCGGCTTTTTGTTGTATATATTTTGGTGTTTTTCTTATGTCTTTTTAGTTTATTACTTTGAAAAATTGTAAATTTGGGTTTGTTTTATAAAATATTTTAGATTTTTTAATGAAAAGATATAATAATAGTTTTTTTTTTAATTTTAAAAGTAATAAAACAATTTTTGAATAAGAGTAAAAACCCCTTGAAATGTGTCTGTCATATGATGCCGAAAAGTGTTGTTAACGTTGTAATTGTTATTAAAAATGTAAAAATATGTAGTTAAAAATAAAATATATATAAAAAATGTATAAAAATATACAAAAATAAATTGTTTATAGAGTCAAAATCAATTTAAGCTTGAAATGAGCTTTAAAAATCATATAAAATTCAAGTAAATCATTGTCCTTGGCAATTCAAATTATTATATTACTTATTTTGTTAAGTAAAATAATCTTAATATTATTTTTATTATTAATTATTTACTTAGAGAGTCATGAGGATTTAAAGCTTAAAATAAAATACATATAAATTTAAATAAATTAAATTAAAATAATCTAAATAAAAGTACTTCTACGACTGAAAAATAAATAATAAATCCTTACAGAATATGTTAGGCACTATTTATTTCCAGTGCAGCCGTAACCCCGTAACTGCGTAACCGTAACCGTAACCGTATCCGTTGAAGGGGTCACCCGTTGGCCAGTGTTTTAGCCGTAGTTGTTGCTGTTTTGGGCCACGTTTCGCTCGTTAAGTTTCCTCGTCATCGTCGTTGTCGTGTTGCTGCGTCTGCCTTGCCGCCGCTGCCGCCGCCCGTTGATGGCGGCGCAAATTCAATTAAATTAAATACATGGCAACTCGGCTGTGGCAAGAAGCCTTTTGGGGTAGGGGAAAGGGGGGCGCCAGAGGGGCCTGTATTGGGCATTTTTCGCACAGCAGCTCAAGCTCAAGACAGGCGGTCGTTTGGTCGGTGGTCTCTGCATTTAAATTTCCGCTGAATTGCGTTCGTCGTTTGTCGGCCGCCGCTTATAAATCTTAATTAATTAAAATACACACAACAATAAGATGGCCCGGGCCAGGGAATTTCACTAGCTGCCACCACGACAAAAGGGGAAAAAAGAGGAGAGCCGGCATCCACTTGGGAGCTAAACGCTCATCGGGCCAAAAATCTTGACTAGCTAAGCACAAGCATAATGTAACTCTGGGGTTTGACTAAGCATATTTACCCTTAAAAAATAAATAAGAAATATCAAGTTAATTAAGGAATTAAGGAACATACATACTATCCGGCACTGACACTTAAAGTTGCCCTCAATTGCCGAGACGAACTTCCTAATAAAGTTATTCTGCCGCACAGTTAACAGCAATTACACAGGCCCCCTCTCTCAACGCTGGGCATCTGTCAACGCTTTCCCTTTATTTTCTTCTTATTTTATTTTATTTTTTTTTATTTTATTACAGCTTCTTATATTTCCTTTCGTGGCCGTCATCCATCGGCTCATCATCAAACGCCTCAAAGAACAGTTAGAGTCTCAGCTTCTGCCTTTTCATCATCTCCATCATCTTGTGGCGGGGCTACGTTTTTCTAATCGAAATGATTTTGCTTAATTCATCTTAATTAGAAGAGCCAAAAAAAAAAAGAAGCAAAAGCTAAAAGTTTGCTGACCGTCGGAGCTGGGATTTCTCAGATTTCTCGGCTCTCGACAAGTAAAAAAAAAAATAAATAAAAACACAAAAATAAGGCATGAAACAAGGGGACAAGCAAACAGAACCGCAAAAAATAAAACACACCAAATGGCTGACTGGCAAGGGGCTAAGAATTATATATTTTTGCTGCTTGAGCCGGTTGCTATTTATTTTAATTTTAATTTGCGCCTTTTTCCCCGTCCGTTAGTTCGCTAAACCCGGGTCACCAGAAAGCAGTTCTCGGGAATAAAAATCAAAATAAAAATCAAAATGATAATGATGGGATGAGCCGCGTTGGCTTTCAGCTTTCGGAATCAATCTAAACGGAGCTGAGCTGGGGGAAGTTTCTGCTCCGAAACGGAGCTATTTTTGTGGTTTAATTCCGGGAATATTACATGGCAATGCGGTTTTTGGGTTTAGTTTTTAAGGTTTGAATTGAAATTAATTAATTTCGGTGGAAGGTTCAAGCTGAGGGAAGACTAAAAGATATTTTAAGCTGACTCATTTATGAATATAAAATTAATTAAAGCATAAGAGTAGTTTATATATTTTTTTAACAAGTATTTGCAATTTTTATAAGCATAAATATATTTTCAATTGATATAAGAAAAAGATCTCGAATATTGAAGATTATTCTTAGATATTTAAAATTAATTCAATTCATAAATCTAAGAATAAATCAAAGTAAAATTTGTAGGGAAAAAGTGCAACAAGAGAGGTTTTATATATTTTAGAAAGTATTTGCATATTTTATAAAGCTTAATATATATTTCATTAATTTTTCAAGCTTCTTAAATATTATAAAAAAATATATGTGTATAAAAACAACAATTTCTGCATTTCTTAGTATTTTTTTTAATTTTTAAAGTGTTTTCCAGACATTGTTTACCTAGAGATAGTATAAAACCATTTTACAAATCTTAAAAAATATTATATATATAAAATATATAATTTACAAAGCATTTCATATATTCTATTAATTTTAAAACAATCTTAAATAGTATTAAAAGATTTTATATGTATGAAAATACAATTTCTGCCTCTTTAAGCAATTTGTAGTAATATTTATAGCTTATTCCTTAAATGACTTACTTTAAGAGAGCATTTGCATATTTCATAAAACTCAATATATATTTAATTCATATTAAAAATGTTTAGAAATTAAAATAAAAATAATGTCTTTATAAAAATACCTATCTTTAATTCCCCTACGCATTTTTTTCCTATTTTGAATTGCTCATTTCGCACACCTGATTTTTTTTTCTTGACGATTCCTAAAAATGGCTTAATTGCCACTTTCTGGCAGCACTTCAAGTGCAGCAAGTCACCTCAAAATGTTTGCCACAAGATTTGCGTTGCTCTGTGGATAAACTCGGGACACAGAAACTCGCGAATTGAAATATAGTCTCAGACAGACAGAGTTTTGAGAGATACGCAGACCGAAAAAGTCGGCTAGCGCCATAAACTGGCGCCAAATCATTCGCAAGTCTCAATAACACCTGCACGAATTGTCGTGTAACACCACGGCTTTATTTCTACGCGGCTCCGGCAGATACCAGACGACAGATACAGATACAGATACAGATACACACGAGGGCCTGTGGGGGGGGAATATTTATTTTTTATTTATTTATGTGGCGCTGGCAACGGGTTTTCTCATTCGTATTTCAAATCAAAAGCGAGACCTCGCGACGTATGTGCAACGGGGCACACTGCCAGAATTAGCAGAAGAATTAGCCGATTCTTTAATAGATTAATAGATACTTTGGGTTATATAGGATATAGAACGTTTTGAAATAAAGCACTAGAATTTTATAATATTTTTTAGAAAGAGTTCTTAAGACTTTAAGTAAAAAATCATGCACTTATTCCAAAGCTTTCTGTTCTTTCTTACTTTTATTCCCTTATTCTGAGTATGGCTTTAATTAGGTTCATAATTTTTTTCCGTGTAGATAGGGGCTTCAAAAGACAAGGAAAAAATGTTGGTCGCGTGGGCGTTTCGTCTTCAGCAAAAATAAAAAACAAGAAAGAAAAAAACCCCAGCAAATAGTAGACAAAACGAAATAAAATCAAAACCTGCCCCACAACTCGTGGCCATAACTTTGCATTTTGTTTTTTTTTTTTTAATTTTTTTGTATATATTTTGACTCGAAACGAGAGACAACAAAAAATACCATCAAATGACAGAGAAAAATGCTAATAACAATAACAATACAAAACAAGTTTACCCCCCCCGAACTCGCACACTGCCAGAAATTGCAACTAAATTGAACTTTGGACCAACTCTTCATAGAAACACCTTTAAAATTTTTAAAATTTCAGCTAAAGGGTAGCTCTTCGTCGGCTTGGTTGTGCTAATCCTCCCTGGCTTATCTGTATCTCAAAATCTGTTGTTTTGGCCATCTTTTGTTGGCCACGCTTAATTTTAGAGACACAATTTTTTTTTATGTGACTCCATCTTCGCCTGGCATTCTTTTCGCATTTAATTTGGATTTCTGACCAACTGATTTTTTATTGCAGTTCTATTGTGTGTTTCGTTTTGTATTTCTATTTTGTATTTTGTATTTCTATTTGGAGTCCAATTTGTTGACTGCTGTTTTTGGTCAATCGAACTGACATTGAGAATTGGCCACGGCAAATTGAAAATTGTAATATGAAATTTGCGGTTGGTTTTTGGCATTTTAAGGGGGGTTGGGGATAGTTCAAATCAATTATCTAATTGTAATCGAATGCGAATCGAACCGATGACCAACTGCTATGCGATTAGTGTGGGCGTTCTGCCGGAGATGTTGGTTACCAAAATAATTAATACGTTTAGTGTTTACCTACACCGAGAAAATGGAGAGTGAAATGATTAATTAAAGTATATAAATATTTATTCAACTTGTAACTAAATCAAGAACTTCCCACCTTTCAATATTCATTTTATTCACTTAAATAAATCTCCCATCAGACCAATTTAGCGAGCTTATCAGACAAATTTAAAGTTGAAATTTTCCAATTTGAATGCAAATAATATGATGACAAAAAAGGTCACGATTTATGAGCCTTTAAGCCATAGTTTCTGTGTTTCTGTTTCGGCTGATAAGACAGGTAAAAAATTACAAAAATATAAAAACCGAGTTTATTAATCAAGCCAAAAATTTGGTGTCCAATTTGTTATATTTTTCAGATCAAAGGGGCAAGCAAGCCCCCGAAATTAGTCAGTGTTCGGATTTGGCAAGGGGATCGTAAATCACAGCGAATCAGATTCAGATCCAGAATGCAAATGCTTTGACTTGGCTTAGGTGTTGGTTTGGGTTTCATCATCATCATATCATAATGATCGTCGTTTCTTAGGTGATGATGCCGGGGCAGGGCCCATATTTCACACAGAGCTTTGTTCGGGTGTTTTTAAGCCAATATCAGAGACATAATTCATATGGCCACGGCCCCTGAGTTGTATAAACTATATATGTATATAAATATATATATTTTAGTGGACCATTTAAAGTGGCACACCGATTTGTTACACCGCCGCCGCGACTTGTGTGGGAACTTTGGCTACGTTTTGCGTATAAACTTGATATTTCTGTCCCGCTGTGAAAATCTTACATTTTGCAATGTTTCTGCTTTTCGTTTTTTTTTTTTTGGTATTTTTTTGGCCAAGGTCGAATGGGGTTTTACTTAGCTTGGCGTTGTTTCGTTTTCAATTTTTCTTATTTTTTTTTAGCCGGCTTAAAAACGAGCTTTGAATAATTGCAGCGGTGCTGAAATTAAGCTGACAATAATCTTGGAAGATGCCAGCGATGGCGAAAGACTAGAGTTTGAAAAAGTATGTAAACTATAATTAATATAATGAGACTAAAACTAAATAAAGAAATATTTTTAGAGTCAAAAATAGTGATTTTTTGGGGAGCTACATTTCATTTTTAATAAATATTTACTGCTTGTATATAACATTATTTTTTATATTAAATTATTATCTAAATATATAAGTTATCCTCCACATTTTTCTTTTCTGCAAAGCTAAGAAAATATCCTTCTCCTTCGCCTGGCTTTTGTCAGTTCCCGGAAAGCCGTCTCGCCACCATCATTTGTTAGGCTCAACCCAAAAAAAAGCCAAATCTTATCAGAAGACAGCCCGAAAAAAGGGGTTCAGTAGGTAGTAGAAGACAGCCCAACCCAGAGACCCACCGAGAGTTCTTATCAGCGGCCTGTCAGCCGGCCAACAACGACGACGACGACATTACCCCGAAACCAGAAATCGAAACCCAAACTAAAACCCAAACCCAAACCCAAACCGAAACCGAAACCGAAACCGAGCCTGGAAAAAAAGAGCTCCGCTGCATTTGTCGCTCACATTTAACCTTTTTTCCAGTGGCGTTTCGAAATGGAAAGTTTTTTTTTTCTGCTGGTCGCGGTGCCGAAACTGGTTTATTTGGCCAAAAAAAAAAAAATAAAACTGAAAGCCAAGTGCCCAGAAAACTGCAACTGCAACTGAGGTAACAGTGGTTGCAATTTTTATAACTAGGAGTAAAAGCATCAGCAATAATTATTTATAATAAATATTTATTGCTTAAAAATAGCTAATTAAATAATTATAAAAATATAGTTATAAATAACTAATTAAATAATTATAAAAATATACTTATAAATAACTAATTAAATAATTATACAAAAATAAACCAGAGGAAAGTTGCCTTTCAAATTAGAATTCTTTGACTTTCGAAAATTATTTTTAACAGTAATTAAATTATGCCAAAAAACCCTAATAAATTTTAAAATTTAATTTAAAATTATTAAATTTAAAAATATAATTTTCTGTATTTTTTTAGAGTCCAGTTTTGGGCCACGGCAAGTGGGAACGTCTCGATGCATTCGCTGCCCAACCTTAATTTTCCGCATTTGGGGATCTTTTCGGCCGACTTTCGTGTGGCGAAGATTTGGGGCTTTATTTTTCGGGGGTCTTTTCAGCTAAGGCTACTCTTTCGGTTTTTCAGTTATCGTATTTTCAGCTGCACTTATTTTTTTGTATTTTTTTTCGCCTTGTTTTATTTTGTCAGTTTCGGGTTTTAGCCAGGCGCTGTCTTCGGGCCTTTGCGCCTTCTTGCCACGGCTAATTTGTGGGCACCTCTCCTGTCAGGGGAGACGTGTAATTGCCATGGCAGTTGGCCAAAGGGGGCGTGTTGCCACTCCCAATTACCCAGTTTTTCAATTTTTTTGTATTCCTTATTGTATTTGTTGTTGTTGTTGTTTTTTGGCTCGGTTGGATTTTCCACCGTTTGATATTTTGGGGGGAGCTCAGCTCAGGTTGTTTGAGCAACTTTTGCGAAATTATTTACCACTTTTTGTGGTCGTTGTGCACACTTTGGCCTTTGCACGAACACCGATGACGCATGCACCTGTCATATAGGCTACCCGCTCTCTTCCCTCCCCCTTCCAGATCCCCTTAACCCTGTTCTATATCTAGCCCTTAACCCTTTGAGTGTTTTTTTAGTTTCAAATCTTTTTGAAGGTCACTAAAAGGGTTGTAATTATTATTATCAAGAGGTATTTCTTATTTATTAATCTGAAATAAATTTGTAAAAAATGTTTTCCTAATTAGCTTAGCTATTTAATTGCTAAGGGTTAAGGTTTCTGATTTGCTAAAAAGTTTTTTATATATATTTATTTGTATTGCATTGTTTTTAGCCGCAGAAACTGCTGCAGAATCTCAGCCACATTCCCGGGCAAGTGTTTTCTGCTCTTTGAGGGAGAGGGGAAAAATAGGGTATAAAGGTGCTATAAATAATTACAAACAACTGGCAAAAGTTTTGAGCCAAAAAACTATGGGTCAAGCAGGAGACTTTTCCCTACAAAGATTGAGGTTTTCCCGGCAAGGAAAGGAAAGTGTGGAAAGTAGCTCCGGGCAGCTGGTCAAATTTGTGTGGTTCAAAATGTGTCTTGGGTTTGTCTTCTGAACAAGGAAGATGGAAATTTGGGTTCTGACAGGAAATATATTTTAAAGAAATTATAAAAATATTTTACAGATACTTTGAAATTATGAAAATATCTTATAGATACTTTGAATTTAATGAAAACTTCGTTTTTATTTATTATTTCAACTGTTATCTATGCAGTTCCTTAAGCTGCTCTACTCTTTGCATTTTAATTTAAATTAATTAGTGCGGTGCTTAATCTCTAATTCATTTACCGCACTTTCTGGCCTCGCAAAAGCTGCCTCCTTTGAGGCATCTCCCGTTGACCTCGTCTACTTAGCCGCATCTGCATCTTGCCTGTGTCTCTGCCTCTCAGCCTCTCTTTGCCTGTGTTTAATTGCACTTTAATTAACTTGCATTGTTCAAAGCGACGTGTTCCTCTCCCCCCCGCTGGCCCTGCCCCTTTCCATTTTTGTTGTTTTCCTACTCGTTTTTTTTTTGTTGTCTTTTCTGTTTTTGCTGTGTGGAAGAAAGTGCGGTGGTAGCTGTCAGTTGCTGTTTGTATTTGTTTTGAAAGTGTTGCTGCAGTTGGGCCCCCGATGCGTCTGTATTTGCAGCGGCTCTCTCTGTGTGTGTGCGTGGCGTATCTGTGTGTGTGTGTGCGATGTTTTGAATGCCAACTCAAACAGTCAAGTGTCGTGCAGTGAACTGTCAATAGAGTGTACCAACATTTCGCTCCGGCAAATAGAAGCAGCTTGTTTCTTTTTTTTTTTTCTCCTCGTCGCAGATGAAGCAGACAGAACAAAAAAGGAGTTTATATAAATAAAACGGGGGGGAGGGGAGTGGAACAGTGGATACTGTACAGGAAAATATAGTAATATAGGGAAAATATACAGGTGGAAAGTGGGAGAGATATTACCTTTTAAATAAAAGATAATGCTCTAAGGTACAACTCTAAAATAAAACCATAAACTGCACAGTCTGAAGCTGCTGTTTTTTTTCCTTATAAAATCTCCTTAAAATACTGCTTAATTTTAATTTATTAAATTTATAGCAAGTCTTATATACCTTGTATATATATTCTATATATTTCCAATGCGGATACCATGCTCCCACTCAGCGGAAAGTCAGTCTGGGGCAACGCTAATGAGACCACGTCTTGGTCTTGGGTTCCGTCTCCGTCTCCATCTCCGTTTCCGACTCCGGCTCCTTATTGTTCTTGCCCCGGCAGCAGCTTCCTGCTTTGTTCTTCAGACTCTCCACACACACACACCCACACACCACACACACTGACTAATCCATTTCATTGAGAGAATTCACCTGACTGCGATTTGTTTTATGAATGAAGTCAGCATTTCATTCATACTCGCACCCGCTGCTAAATACTACGACTAAGAAAATACAAGAAAAAAATACAAAAAAAAAAAAATTCAAAAAAAAAGGGAACAGTGAGGCAAGTCCCAGCATGCGAGGACATGCAACGGCATGCATAAGGATATGTCCGGGCTGCCAATTAAAATGCCACCGCCAGGCAGGCACGGGGTAGTCCTCGTCGAGCCCTCGGAGCCCTCGGAGCCCTCGGAGCCCTCGTAACCCTCGAGCCCCGTCTAGCTCAATTTGCCAAAGATGGAGCACACGGCGGCCCCAAAGCCGACGAGGAAGCTGGGGCGAACCCTTTTTTTAATGACTGTAAATCAAGCGTACTTTGCATTTTTGCCATATAGAGTCACATTCAGGGGGTTGGGCCACGGCATCCGCAGAGCCTGCAAGGGCACTAAGCAGCGGGATAGGAGTTTTAGAGAGGCCCTAAGTTGGATTTTTGGTTAAGGAAATGGTTAATAGAATTTTAATATATTTAAAAATATTTTTTTGGAGATCTGTAAATGGGATTTTAGAGGTTTAACAAGTCTAACGTAAGCAGTAAATATATTTAATTAATTTTGGTGGTTAAGAAAATGTTGCATTATGTAATCTTTTATATTTAGTTATACGTTTTGCTAAAATATATTTATTTATATATTTTTTAAATCAAATAACTTGATAACCTGTAGTCTAGTGCCGCCTAGATTGGGGCAACAAACCCGTGTGACATGCGGCTCGAACTTTCAAGAGCCTCCACTGACTTGCAGACTTGGCTCAGCGATGCCGCTGGTGGGGCAAAGACTACACAGAAAGAAAATTAAGATAACAAATACGATCACTAATAAGATAATTAATAAATTAACTAAGATAATTTTAATGCTGTACCTATACTGTATAAAATTAATTAATTATTTCTTTATTTCTAGAATTCAATAGATTCAAGTGGTCGCGGTGCACGAACCTCCTTAAATATTATTATTCTTTATTTCTATATTTTTATATTTTCTTTATTAGTACTTTATTTATTTTAGTATTTATTTCGTTAAAAGGAATATTGAAATAATCTCATTCTTGAGACTTTTAAATTAGATATTTCCAAAGAAGAGCTATGGTAATTTATAATATTACTTAAATATTACTTCAAAATTACTACTATATTACTTCAATATTACTTTTATATAAAACATTTCCCTTAGTGCATTAAGCTGAGTATTTTACAATTTAAATATCCTAAAAAAAATCCTTACAAACCAAAAATTAAATTTAAAAACCACTTTCTTCATCGAAAAAACATATCAAAATTGAAAAAAAATACGAATGAAACTCCAAAAATGTTGGGTGTAATCCCCTTTCAATCCAGAATTCTGATAATTCCAAGTAGAGTGGCGGAAAATCAGAGGGGAGAGGGACAGGAGCAGAGCAGAACAGGAGGCCGCCTGGAGCGCGCGCCGCCGCCGTCGCAAGGGTTTCGCTTCACCCCCCGTCCACAGGACCTCGAATGAGTCACGTTGCAGCCACGGACCGGAAGTGAATGATGCAGAAAAGGGCAAAACAAACACAAAAGGGACGAAAGGACGTCCAAGTCCACCCCCGCAAGTCAAGGAGAACGCGGGGTGACGTTGACAAATGCCTTGGCAGGGATCTGTGGATTGGGAGGTGAGTCAGCCGGTAATCAGTGCACCTGCGTCTGGGCGCACGCGACACCCTCTCGCCCCCTTCCCGGCGGCTCTGTTTTCCCTGCCCCGCGTGAGTCAGCCGACCGAAAAGTGTCCTGCAGAAAACCCAGGTCGAGCCTTTTACTGGATATATAGTTTTATGGGTATTTTTTTTCGGGTCTCATGTCTGCGATAAGCTTGAAAATTTTGGTAAGAAAAGTGCTTCCTGGCGGGGAGTCATTTGAGTCATTCATTGAGGCAGACAGTTTTTGAGAGTCAAAACATATATATATATATATCTGAAAATGTGAAAATTATAAATTAATTTTGAGGTCTCCCCGCAGTCTGTAGCCTAAAATCTGTAAATTGCAAACAGTTCAACTTAATTGATTGCTGCACAAAATGTTGCAAATTGGAAGCCCTCAAATGGCAAAACTATTGACCAAATTTTCCGGGAAAATGTGGCGGAAAATGTTAGCGAAAAATTTCAACCATAAACCGAAAATTTTGGCAATGCATTCCAAAGCAAATCATAATCCACATGTAGCCGGATTTTGTGAGCCTCATTGTCACATTACACAAGGCATTTGTATTTGCATAAAAAGTGCTTTTTTTGTTGTGTTTTATGTTCAACCAAAAATACTAAAAATAATTTCATAATTATTATTAACACTTGAACATAATAGTAATATGTATTTGTAGTTCGGACATGGCAGGATATGTTAGGGAAAAATGTTATGGATAAAAACCTTTGATTGGAATACATAAAAGTTTAAAGCTGGTCTTCCTCTGACAGGGTTTTGGGGTTTATCAAGAGCCTTATTTATTTTACTATTAATTATGGCCTAAATAATCCAGTTTCCTAAACAATTTAAAGCAGATACCAATTACTGCAATGACCGGCGGCAATAATCTTTGTAATAAACTCCATCGAAGACCCGACATCTGTTTTTTAGGTCGGCTTGAATCCCTTTGATTTTGATTTGTGATTTTCTGAATTGCCCCTCCCCTCTCCTCTCCAGCTTGTTGCCATAATGAGGCGCAAAGAGTTGAGTTGAGGTGAGAATTATGAACAGGTAAACACGGCAACTCCGCCTTCTTCTCCGGGCCAAGTGGACACTTTAATTGCCCGACAGAAAGGTCGCTCACGCAAACCAGAGAGAGAGATCCTTCAGAAATTATAGATTAAGCCAAATTATGATTCCCGACGTCCGTCTCTCCGTGTGGGAATCCCACAAAATGACATGCCAAATGACGACGCCACAAGATCCCGTCAGATCCCGAGCACGTCCCGGGGTCTCGGGGTCTTGAGGTCTCTCTGGGTTTCTCCCTAATTCTAATCCCAAAACGGCAGCCTCACTTCTGTTTGTTAATTACATTTTAGTGTGTAATTTTCACAGGATCACAGGACCGACGACGACGGCCTTCGATTTTGGCTCACAGGAAGCCGTGTCGCCAGATTCGGATTCGGAAAACCAGACAGATTTTTCAGTAACTTGTTGTTTTTCTTTTTTTTTTTTTTGTATTTCTTCAACGCCACAGGGGTGAGCACACAGACACACCCATTAGCTGGGCACACACTGCACAGGTACAAAATGACTTCACACAAAACTAGATAAGGAAATAGTGCAGGAATAAGAGCGGCACTGCAAAAAATTTAATAAAAATAATAAAACAATAAATAAAATTAACCTAAAACTAACAAGCAAAAGCAGATTTGATATTTGCCTTACAGATACTTTTTAGTAGAATAACTTAGTTGTATATATACCCCTCTTTCTCTCAGTGTAACTGCTGTAACAGCAAAAATTAAAGGCACAAAGATGAGCGCAAAAAATTCAGAGAAATCAATTGCAGGGCCCAAAAGGCACGTCTGCTGGCGGATAAAGAAACGGAATTGTGAACGACGGAATTGAGAATTGAAAACTAAGGCCAGAGCATTGAGGATTCGAGAATCGGGAGAGTTGAGAATCGGGAAATCGGAGAATCGGGGTATCGAGAAATGAGACACACGCACTGGTGAAAGACACGCACCGAGTCTCGGGCCGCATCGTCGGGTCTCATTATTGTTCTCGATCCTGAGCAGCTACCGGAAATGCAGCACATTGCACAGGCAGACAGCCAGCCAGCCTGGTAACCTGCAACCTGCAGCAACAAGGGGAGCAACAAAAAAATGAAAATAAAATAAAATAAAACAAAAATGAGGGCCAAGAAATCCAGCCACGAATGATGTTTGTGCGTTTTGAGCTGGATTTTTTCACAGCTAAAATATCTGTACTTTTTTTGTAATATTTTTAATTTAATTACATGATTTCTAAGGCTCTGAAATTGTATTTAAAATTTAGTTTAACTAAATAATTGGTAAAAAAAACGTTTAAGAATTTATGAAATATCAAAAAAGATTTTAAATTGAGAAGATCTTTGCTTTTCTACTCCATTCCCGCTCTTCTTTTCTGTAAATATTTGTTTTATAACATTTTTCTTAAGGACTTTCCCTCTTAAATTTACCAACTTGATTACATTATTTTTTAAAGACCACTGTAGCTTAGTCTGTTCCCTCAAAGCCGAAACTTAATCAGCCGCATTAATCGCATTACAAATTGTCGCTAGTCTGCATTTTTTCCCAGCCTTGCAGCAGAAAGGGAATAAAAAAAAAAAACAAAAAGAAATAATACAACGAGGGCCCAGGAAAACGAAGTAATGGAAAACTAAATGGCATAAAGTGCATTGGCGGGATGCCATCGCCCCCCCCTCTGACAGTTTCTCTTCTCTTTTTTTTGTTTTTTTCTTGCAGTGTGACCCCGGGCGAACTCGGGGCAGCAGCTGGGCTGCAGATGTGACGCTGCTGCTGCTGCTGCTGCTGCTGAATTTAATTGACACCCCGGCGATGGGCAAAATCTGCAACCGCAATTAGCACAGCCGCTCCCACAGATACTGAGATACTGAGATACTGAGATACTTGGATGCTCAGATACTCGGATGCTCAGCTAACTGAGATACTCGGCCAAGCGGATACTCTCAGTCACTTTGGCGGTCGGATACAGATTCTTTTCCCACACGCCAAGGTTGCTGCCGGAAAATAGAACTCTCTCGCGCTTTTTCTGGCCTACAAATTATGCATAAAGTTTATAACTTTTACTGAAGGGGAGAGAGAGAGGGAGAAAGAAAGCTTGGGATATGCACAGCAAGAAAAGAGAAGAATATAAGAGTTCTTAGGGTGTAATAATTCTCACAATTTGTATTTAAAATTGTTTTAAAAAATATTTAAATGCTGGAAAGCAGATCGTAAAAGTTCTTAAAAGTAGTATAATATTTTTTCCAGTGCACTCACGCATAGGTGTGGCAGAGTTGTTACCATTCTCAAGCGGGACAAGGTTGCCAATTGACTGTGAACAGAGCCAGAAGCCGCGCCAGGAATGCGACCAAGAAAAACAAAAGCATCTGGTAGTCCGACTTGAACTTTATGTACTTCAGTATAAGTAACTATATCTATCTATATATACTATATATATTTATATATATTTAAATTAAAATTTATACTTTTCCTGTTCTATTTTTCTCATCCTTTTTTTATGTGTCATTTGACTCCTCGTGTATCCAGTTTTCCTCTCTCAAATTCACATTTCAAGTGCTCTTAGAGTATAACTCAAACTCACACTCGGCCTTTCAATATATTTTGAAATGATATTTCAACAAAAAATTATGCCTAAGCAGATCTGTCTCGGGAAATTCAACGGATTTCAATTGTCATTATTTTTAACTGCCGCTGCGGAAGCTGAACGAGAAATGAGATTTCAAATGTCAACTGTGAGAAGCCATCTCTCCCGAGGTGTGTTGCAATAACAACAACAACAATAATAATAATAATAATAATAATCATAGTTGCTGTAAAAGAGGCAGCAATAAAAAGGGGGACACTGGACAGTGGACAGCGGACAAGAGATGGCATTTAATGGCCCCCCGGAGACAAGGGTTAAGCGTGTGAGAAAAACCCGAAAATTCTGGGAGAGGCGGTAGGTGCAACAGAAATTATTGTAAATTTTCTCTTAATTACTAATGAAAATATCAAGGAACACAGAGAGGGAGAATGAGAGAGGGAGAAAGAGAGAGAGAGAGAGAGAAAGAAAGAAAGAGAAACCAAACAGAACCAGAGACAATAAAGGTCCAAAATACAAGAAAAGGGCGCTCATAAAAATGTCAAGCTCGGCCGGAAGATCCCATCCGATTTTACTCCAAAAAAAGAACGAAAGAAAGAAGAGCCAGGAATTCCAGGCGGCAGAGGTCAAAGGTGACCAAAACAAGGCACATTTACAGATACATTTACAGATGCAGATACAGATACATCGAACAGGAAAGTCCCGAATTCAAAACCAAATAACAACTCCCACACACAAAGGTGTTACAGATCGAAACTCTATCGATCATTATTCAACTTTAATTTACAGAGAAAGAAAATATTTGAAAATTTAAATGAAATTTGTATAGTTTCTTTTAATAAATAGCAATTTAAAAGGTATTAAAAAGCACTAATTCAAGCCTTTAACTGCTGCTAAGATCATGCTTAAAATTTTTTCAAAAGCAAGACTTTACTAGAATATTTTTCTATAAAAAAATATATGCTTATAATAAAGTTATAAATTATATATAAACTATAAAAGATACCTCTGATAAATATATATAACAAGACCTCTCTTTGACTCTCTTCCCCCCCTTAAAAAACTAATTCCAAGACCGACTTTCAATCACCGAAATCACCGAAATCCCAGGCTGGAGTGCAGCTGGGCTCTCTGCCCATAAAATTAACGAAAAATTTGTTTCCCATAGAAAAAGGGGCAGCCCAAAGATCCTCCAGGATCCATCCATCTCTTTTGGTCACGTCTTCGGAGGCGATGCCACTTTATTATAAACAAATCTTATCCGCTGCCTGCTCGCAGGCACCAACAAGCCGCGTTACACAGATACAAAGATACAAAGATACAGACGACCTAATGATGCTCATTAAAGATGTCTTTAGAACTCATCACAGACAGGGAGAAAAAGAGAGAGAGATGAGAGAGAGATTGAGAGGGAAAGACTGAGAGGCAGAGACTCAGAGGAAGAGAGAAACCTATCCATGTGGTTAAGGGAAACTATTGAGCTGAGGAATCTTTCGTAGAATTACTCAACAGCCCAGTTTTTCCCCTATTCTCTTGATTTTCCAATGCAATTTGCAGTTATTTTTAGATGCCGGGGAGTGAGTGCCGCGAGTTGCGGGGGAGTGAGTGAAAGGGACAGCCGCCAGACAGAGATTTTCCGGGGACCAAATGCAGCAGACAAGCTCAGCTTGGCTAGAGTTTTCTACTTCCACATATATACATAATGTGTATATATCTTTTATATTTTTAGACAAAGCACTTAAGATATAGACAAGGTGTGGGGCCCATATGTGGGGAGTAAAGGCATTTCTTTCTTTCCTTATTTGTAATCTAAAACTAAAAGTTGGGTTCTATAAAAAATTCAATACAAAAATTCTATTATAAAAAAGTACATATAGTATTTTCATAGTTTAAATTAGAGTTCGAAACTTGATCCCTTCATCAGCAACCCCTCATGATGTTGCAATATAAATTAAATTGCCACGAATTAAATCTAACGAAAACAAGAGTTTCGAAACATGTGAAAAATGTTGCCAATTTTTCGTCCTTCCATCTTCCCATTCATCTTTTTCCCCCTTTTTTTTGTAATCATAAAAACTGATGGACAAAGGCAGATATTTATACATACGGACAGATAGCATTTGTATCATCAAAAAAAAAACTCCAACGATCTATGTTAAATGCAGCTCTGAAATCGCCACCGGGTAAACCCTTTGCCAGGATTCCCCGATTTCCCCAATTTGCCTGGCAGCTGCTTTAATCTTTTTTGTGATTTTGTTATGCGCCATGATGCCCCCGTATATATATATATATTTTTTTTTTTTTTGTGCGGTATAATTCTGAAATAAATCGTTGTCATTTAAAATTCAGTCAATGGCGTTGCAAATAAATCAAAAATTTATTGTAACGCATTTAAATGCATGCATATTTCACCTACGCAACCAGAGGCTACAAACAGGGCTCAGACGAGTGGGAAAACAGCATGGAAACCAGGCTAAGCTTTTAATTAAATAAATGATATAATAATATATAAAATAAAATATTATAAAAGCTAAGGAAATTAACTAAGAAAAACTTAATTACACAGACTTGGCCAAGACGTTGATGAAAATGAAAAAAAAAAAAACAAAAACCGCAAGACAAAGTCCACGGGTTACATCTCGCTTTTCCCCTCGAGCGCTTTTCCACATTTTCTTTTCAAGTTCATTGTCACTTGTCAGAGAAAGAGAAAGACATAGAGAGAGAGAGGGAGAGTGAGAGTGGTAGAGTGAAAGAGACCCCCTCAAAGGCGACAACCGCTAACCGAGAAGAGCTCCAAAAGCCATAATCCAATTATGAATTTTCACATAAATTTTTACTCAGCCCCAGCTAAAAAATGACAAAAAAAAACTGTAATGTATATATTTTTGATGGAAATAACCCCTCAGCACCGCCCGCCCCTCCCCTCGGCAGCGCTCTCCCTAATATAAACAATAAATTTCGAGCATGAAGCGATTCAATGAAATGAAATAACAACATGAGAAGCTTAGGTTAGCCGAGTCTTCAAATACTCTTTGGTTTGGACTTGAAAATAAATTATTAAATTAAAAATATAAATCTTAAATTTAAAATTACCATAAAACGTTGATTTAAGAACCTAAAGAAATGTATTTTATCCCATAAAGAGTTATCCTGGAACCCTCTTAACTTTTTTATAGTAAAAGCTTTGAAACCACATTCTTAAAATAGAATTTCAGCTGATTTAAAAATTTTACAAAGTAAATTTAACATTTTTACATTATTTTAAAATTCCAAAAAAATATAAATCTTTGTTTTTGAACCATTTAAAAATTTTTTAAGAATAAATTCCTACTCTGTTGCTATTATTTGATTCAGAAAACTCAAGTACCCAAGCAATCATCATCATCATTCGAAAAGAGTATTTTGAATCGTCCAAAAAACTTAAGCTGGTGACAATTTCGAAGGGTTCTCATTCGCCTGCAAAGATTACTTTATTTTTATCAGTCTACAAGAGAGAGAGACGCTGATAATGCCGGGTAATAATTATAGCCCAAAAAACTCCGATATGGGGACTTTTGCCCAGAGATTTTTTTCTTGGAAGAAAGCAGGAGAGTCTGGAAGGGAAGTGGTTTCCACAGGGAAAATATTTTAGTCATTTATAATAAATAATAAAATATAAGAAATATATATATTTGATATTAAATATTAAATATTAAATATTTTAATAATTTATAATAAATAATAAAATATAAGAAATATATATATTTGATATTAAATTCTTTACATCAGCTTAGAAAAATTAATACTATCCAAAAGGTTAATTATTTCAAAGCTTAGAAATAAAGTTATATTGACTGTATTGCTGTCTAAAAAAATCTCTTATTATTATATATACTTTATAATAACTGTATATAATTTAAAACTGTTAAAACAACTCCCAAATCTACCATTTCTCTGAGTGTAAAGTTGACTCATTGAAAGTCATCAGGGCGACAACGTCAACGTCATCGTCAGCTTGCCGCCTGCAGCAGCAGCTTCCACTCCCCAGACTGGCTCCTCCTCCCAGTCCCTCTTCCCCCTTTTAAATCTTCAGAAATCCATTGGCAACCCCATCCTGGTACCATCCCGGTCCCAACCCGGTCCCAACCCAGTCCCATCCCGGTCCCATCACCATCACCATCAGCATCGGCATCATCATCTGGGCGTCTGCATCCCATCTCCATCTTTCGCTTTCAGCTGCCCCATCAAACCCATCGAGTATGACAATTTCATTTATTTAACATGATTTTTACGCAGCGAGTGTCACAATGGCTGAATACTTCTTGCATATATAGCTGCATGTAGCCACTGAGAAGGGGGAAATCGGGCTGAGGTCTGAGGGATGCATCTGCATCTCCAGAACTTGAGTAGAAGTCGAGGAAGAGTGATGGAGATGGAGATGAAGATGGCTTGGAGCATTCACTTAATGAATGCCTGATTGTGTTAGCTATTCATGCGATCAATCACTTATCAATTATTAATATTTTAAGTAAGGAATTCTATTGACAGTACTTTTATTTGTATATCCTTACAGGACACACTGTTGGTACCCAAACCAACTTATGCCTCAGTCTTTGGACTATCCATCTTAATACCCAAACAAGCCTTTAAAAAACTCACTTAATTTAACACAAATTTAATTCAATTTCCTCTCAGCCAATGCTCAACAATAAACAAATGTTAATAAGATATTTGCCTTATTAAACACATCGAACTGATTCATTAATTCCCAGCTTCACAATCACTCCCCCAACTCTTGTCACTTTCGATTCCCGATTGTCTCTCTCCCCTCCCTCCGCACATAATGAGGATGGGAATTGGTGCCTGATTATCAGAAATTTTCATAAGGAAATGGAAAATCAAACTGGGAGCCAGCGGAGAGCCCCGTCCAAAAAAAAAATATATGTAAAAAAAAGAGGAAAAATGGAAAGAACTCTCCTCGGAAACGAAAGCCAAGTGGCAGGCGGCGACGTGGTGAAGTGGCTCGGCCCTGTCTCAGCCCGTTCCCTCCCCCGCTTTTCCCATAAGCCCCTTTCGAGGAAAATAACTTCAGAACCAGAGCCATTCCCGTTTTCCATTCCATCAATGAGCTACGTGCCTTTTCAGCGATTTTGCAGCCTCTTCTGCCTTCCAAATAATAATAATAATAATGAAAATCACAAAAGGGCGTACGAAAAAAAAAAATGAGGAAGAGAAAAAATCGAAAAGACAAAACAAACAAATAGACCAGAAATATATATATCATAATAATAATATTAATACAAGCGACGATCTGAAAACGCTTGACAATGGGAAGTCACTGAAGGGATGACACCTTTTTCATTTAACTTTCATTTAGTAATTGCTGGGAAATTAAATAAAATATATTGAATATTTATTAGAATAAAAATAAAAGAACTAGATTTTAGTAAAAATTTATAAATAACTAACTATTTTAGGAAAGAATTGTTAAGCTTAAAATCCAATACTTTTTGACTTACACAAGGAATTCCCCAACTCCTTTCATTCATAGCTAAGAACATTATATTTAAATATATAAACCATATGAAATATAATTTATAATATATTTTATACTATTAAGTTTATGAAATATTTAAGTTTTTAAGCTAAACCCTTAATATCAATTAATTACTTAGGTTTTTATAGTAAGAAATGCTATGAATAAGTCTCTTTTCACCACAGAATTTATACAATAAACCTCTTAGTTATATTCAGTAAAAAATCCCCTTAAATTACACTAAAAAATTAACCAAGACAAGACAAAAAATAAAACAAAAAATCGAGCCAATGCTTTTCGCATTTTCGAAAAGAAAAAAGTGAATGGGAAAAATCGTCGAAAAGCCTGAACTAAATGGCAAAATTAAAGGGGGGAACGTGCGATATCCCCGGAGAGCGGGCGAGTGAAATACATTCCCAGGTTTCGGGTTACAAATGAAGCGGGGCTGAAATTGCTGGCAATTTTAATTACTTACATTTCACTTTTGTCAAGCCGGTCAAGTGCACCCACCGCCCACCGCCCACCGTCCACCGCCCAGTCCGCCACCGGCTGGCCCCCAAAAGTGTTATAAACCGGTGCACGCACCACCCCTCCGCGCTTTTTTCCCCAACCCCCGAAGCCAGCGATTGGAATCCTCCAAAGACGCCGTTGTCGAGCCTCGTGAGTGCAGAGAGAGAAAATATGGTATTGAACTAGGCTAAAAATATCTTATCGATAGAAATCGAAGATGATTATAGGTTGATTGTAATAATTAATCGGTATTTTTGCTTGATAACACTACTTATTCCTACTAAGCAGAGGTTTTATGATTTTGAATAATTTAGAATTTAAAATATTATTAAGGAAATATTATCAAGAGATTTTGTTCAATAATAGGTAATATCGATCGATATTTCGCAGAGGTTTTACGTTATTAAGTGAGTTTTATATGTTGTTTATATATCTAAGATATAGTATTTATATAAAAATATAATATTTAAGGATATATTGTAATATAGTTTGAATCTAGGTATAAATTTATTTAATTTTCCTCTAAATCGATAATAATCGATGTCAATTGTCGGTTGTTTATAGTCATCAATCGTACCGATCGAGAGCACTACTTCTTCTAGGAGTTATCTTGCTTATACATTAAATATAATATGTAGGTTATAACTTAAGGTAAAAATTAATATTTTTTATTTATAATTTATTATAAATTATATTATTAATATTTTTAGAATATAAAATTTCAATATAATTTAACTAAATTTCCCCACATCTCGTACCCTTCATTTGAGTCTCATTTTTTTCACAGTTTAGTCACGATTCATCGAGTCACAGTCGCAGTCACAGGCAGCTGCTTTTTAACTAATTACCGTTGCGCCATTCACCTTGAGCCGCCTGTCGCTCCCAACACCCAAAACCGTTTTTTTTTGTCTTCTTTTAGCTTACCCCCCAAGTATTTGCCAACTCTTTTTATACCCTAAATTGAGGAACGGGTGTCAGGAAATGCTTAGGGGGTTTGCTTAGGTTGAAATAGTTTAACTAATGTATCAGTTTCCTTCCTTTTTGTTTAATTAATATTTTAATAACTAAGTTGATGTATTTATTGCCTTATTTATCTTTACTAAATTTTAATCTCAGCATTTTAAAAAACATGTAAGTGTATCTATAGCTGCGCCTTGCCCCCCCGTGTGGCATTTCTTTTTTGTGCAGATAATTTAGACAGCGAAAGTAATCGGGTTGGTTTAGAGCCTCCGACAGATGGACTGACTGGCGTTGGAAATTTAAATGAACTTGAGTTGGCCAGAAGGAGCGGAGGAGCCAGCGGGGTAGGCCATTGGCCGCCGTCTGTTGGCCAAAAGCAGGGAGGAGGAGGAGGCCACACACTGGGAGAGGCCAATAGACGGGGGCAACCTTGCCATTTTCCCGCCCCCCTTTGCGGCAGCGCTAAGACTTCACTTGGGGCGACGACGCACTCCGTTTCCATTTTCATTTCCATCGACATTTCCATTCCCATTTCCACCAGCAGCTGTTGCCAATGGCCGTCAGGAATCGAAGAAGAGGTCGTCGGTGTTAGCCCTTGCACTTATTAAGCCTATTTTCCAAAAGGGGCCTAAAACCAATTGAATTGTTTCTCAAGTTACGAGTTGCAAATTAAGAAAGGAGGAACTATTGGGGGGGAAGGAACTTTCAAAGAAATGTTTACATTAATAACTATTTTTACAAATACTAAAATATATTATTTTGGAAACTGTTTAGGATCCAGAGCGGGTTCCCAAATCATTTATTATATACTCCACTCTGTGAGCTTATCCCTTGGCTTATTTACTTTTGGCATTTAGTTTTTCAGCTCTTGCCTTATTTTTTGTTATTTTATTTTTCTTCCCTTTGAACGATAATTACATGTCGTCTTAGGCTCAGTGGGAGGTGGGGGAAAAATTGGGGGAGGGGCGGGAAAGTGACTGGCAAAGTGTTAGTTACATTCTGGCCCAGCACGTAATTTGCTGATTTTGAATTTCGCCCCGTCGACAACGACAACGACGACTATGGCGGCAAATGAAATGCTCCTTTTTCTGCATTTTAATGCCATCCCCCCACCTTCCTCCCCCTATCAGACTGACAGCCAGGGGCGGGGCCTTGGGGGGATATATGTAGCTTCAACTCGATCTCCTTGACTTTGCATTTCGTTATATTTTTATTTCACTTTATTTGTTGTTTTTTTTTTTTTTGGGGAAACTGAAAACTATTTGTTGCTGCCGCCGCTGTCAACTCCAGGGGCGGGGTGCCGGGTGCCAGCTCTGAACCCCCCTTTAGGGACCCCCCCTTTTTCTGGCTGGAACATATTTGCACTGTCTGGCAATTTTTAAGCAATTTCAGCATGACTTGGGTGGGACACTTTCCCCTATCCCATCGTTGGCCAGAAAATGCTGCATCCTGTTTAAATGTTGCCCCTTTCTTCTTTTTAGGGAAAACTGAATAAAAAAACAAATTTTGTTTTTACAACAAGAAAGGAAGCCGAAGGCTTTATACACTTGGATCAAGGGGGTTGAGTGTGAAATTGTTTTTAACTTGCTTTAATTTATATTTAAAGAGGATTTTCTGTGTTCATTTTCATTGGCTTAAATTTACGTTTTTAGCTTTAAATTTAAACTATTTATTTGTTTCAATATTTCTTTAATTTTGTACACTTTTAATAATGCTTTCAATTAATTGTATTTATTTTTTGGATGCAGCATGAGTTGAAAAATCAATGGGGACATAGTTTTCTGATTAAATTTTAAAATTTTCAAATTGATTTTAGGATTTAGAAAATATTCGTTTTTTCCTTAAAAAAATTAAAAAAAAAATGATTAAAATTTTTTATTCTGTCGATCATGACATGAACTCAGCTGTTGATTCAGATCACAAAAATATATATAAAATCCTTGACTGCCTCACAAACTCCTTACCAAAATCTTAATACCCTGCAAGGGCATAACAAGAGTAAAAAATGCAAAATGAAAAGGAAAGGGCAAGGATGAGGCTGAGGCTGTGAGTGCGGAAGAGGGGGCTAGGTCGCGTCGTTGAAATTAAAAATAAATTTCACAGTAAACACACATAAAACGAGATGCTGGCGGCTGTGTCAGGGATTAGATACATGAAAACTCGAGGTGGGGAATGCCCTACAAGGATGCTATTTACAGCATACAAACTATGACATTAAACATATTTATATATTAACATATTTTTTATACATTTTATTATTTTATATTTAAAAAAACCCAAGTATCATATTATTTCCTGCTTATCCCTTCCAAGGAACTACCCCCTTTTTGGACACATTTCCAGGGGAACTTGGCGCAGTGCAAAACAACACAAAAAAAAAAAATCCCTAAAAAAAGGCCGGACGTTCAGAAATAGTTCGAAGAGTCTGCGGAACAGCCCCTGGGGGAGAATAGCCAAAGGGGGAGAGGGGGGGCCAGGGAGTGGCCATGGCAACGGACCCCAGGCTCCTGGAGATTGGCGGTGTCTTCTGCCCTTGAATCGGGCAGAGAAGCGTGCCAAAGTACAGCTGTCCGGGAGATGTACTACGAAATCAGATGGAGATGAGGCAGGAGATGGAGAAGGAGATGGAGGAGATGGAGGAGGAGATGAGGCAGGAGATGAAACGGATGTGGCTGGGACTGTGACTCTGTGACTCTGACTGTGACTGTGGCCTTTCGGGGAGTGTAACTTACACGTCTGAGTGCTTATATTTAGCAGCCCGGCAACAATAATGAAAAATGGAGGATCCAAGGAAAATGGAGTTTGGAAAACACGAAGGAAAGCCAGCGACTGTCTGCATCTGCAGTTGCCATGGAGAGATTTTCCTCCTCCTCCGCCCGTAATGAGCAGCCAAAACTGTCAACTAAATGAGCAGAGCTCAGCGGAAGGCTGGAAAATTGTGGGGGATGAAAAGCGAGGCACTTTGATTTGATTTGATTTTATGTCAACGAAAATTGATTCTGCGCTGAAAGGGGGCTCTGGAAATATAGATAATCGGTGGGAATTACAAATAACTAAAGCCTAGAAATAAATTTCAAGTTTTTGTAATTATAAAGTAACCAAAAAGCAACCCTTTTGAAGATAACAAATTATCTGAATCATGTTGGAAAATACTTAATACAAAAATCCATGATTAAAAATTGTTTAATGCACATTTTCAATCTCAAAGTTAATGCCTTGCTATCGCTTGTGATATTTATGGGATCTGGCTGGTGTGATCTCTCTTATCGAGCTCAAAGAAGGGAGAGAGAGAGAGCAAGAACCCAAGGCTTCTGTTTTTTGTGCAGAGATTGTTTATAAACAATTTTTGAAATATATACATAGGCCAGTCAAGTCGTGATTGAATTGGAGCCTTAACCCTGTATTTACACGGGGAAAAATATAAAGAGATCTATGTTATTATATATTATATGATTCATTACCTTTAGAAATAATTTATAAAATAAGTTTTTCTTTCAAAAACTTTCCCCTTGAATTACATTTTTACCAATTCTAGTCTCTTTTTAATTATATTTAATTTTCTTAACATATGTTACGTTCTTGTATCAATATTTTTTCAGTGATCAGCATTTTTTTTTTTGCCTTTTGGGGTTTCATTTTTCTAGTTTTTTGTTCTTTTTGTAAATTTAGAGCCGAGTGCACTGATATTCCCATACGGCGGCCATAAATTACACGACAATTACACAGAAACGAATGCCGAAATCTAGGGGAAATGCTGGAAAAATCGGCAGAGCTGGAAAGTCGCCCCCGTAAATGGAAAATGGAAAAGGAAAATAGAAAGAGGCGCGAAGAAGAAGTGAGCGGAAAATCGGAGGGAACACTTCATCACCCCCCCAACTCCGTCCCTTGAATTTTCCGGCGTCGCCGCCCTCACACGCGTAGTTTAAATTGCGCTCCCCATAAATTTTCCCCCGCCCCCCGCTAGTTTATTTTCGGTACCTTCCGTGCCGCGAAATCCTCCTCCTGTATCTGGCGTATCTATAACGTGGCGATCGGTATTTGTATCTCGGATTCATCGTGCAGCGATTGATTAGCAACTCGCAGAGGAGACACAGAGAGAGTCTCCCCCACAAAGGCAGCTTTCTTTCCAATTTAAATATATATTTTACGGTTCCCAGCGGACTGCAGACTCCCTGCCGAGTGTCAAATCAAAGTTTTAGCTCAAATTGCCCTTCAAACGCCATATGTCGCTGTTTGCCAATCCTTTTGGCATTCCGCAGTCATGCCCGGGGTCAGGCCCGAAGAATTGCGGCCCGAAGAGCCGGAAGACTGCAGAATTGCGGGTGAGGAGAAGAAAGAGTGTAGCGGCCGGCGGCGAACAGCTGCCACTCTGACAGCATTGACCTCTTAGCGGCCAATTCCACAGATTTGTCTTAATTTTTGAACACGGTAAGAAATATTTATTAAGATAATTAAGTCAACATTTTAATTTTTTAAATTTAAATGTGACCTTTAATTAAATCTTAATCTGTTTAAGGTATTTATTAAATACAAAAAAAAAAACATATTAAAACAATACAAATCAATCTAAATAATAAATACTTTGTTTTGTATTTATTATAAATAATAATTTAAATATCAAAATGAATTCTTAGAATATTTTATGACTTGATTTTAATAAATTATTTATTTCTGTGTTATAATTTTTTTTTTTTAGCCTGTCGGTGGTCCACACTTTCGGCGGAAGGTGGCGCTGCTAACAGCAAATCAGTTGGCAATTAAGGTGAGGCCACAGCAGATGGCAGGGAAAATGCACATCCTGAACAGGGGAGGAGGGAGGAGGATGGAGTGAGCGGAACCCCAATTTAAAATACTCAACAACCTCGGTTTACATAGTGAGAAAAATTTTAGGTCTATATTTTACTAGCTTTTAGTAGCTTTGATTCTTCTGAAAAATAGATATCTGTTTATATACTTCTTGATTTTGTCACTGTGTTGCATCAATAGAATTAATTTAGGAGGATTAATAAATATTAAGAAAATTAAATAAATTAATTAATTAAAGAATAAATAAATAAATAAATAAATGCAGAAATAAATAAATGTAAGAGAAAATTAATTAATTTAAGAGAAGATTAATAAATTGAAGAGTAAATAAATAAATACAGACATACACATACAAATACATACAAAAAATAAAAAATATGTAGTTTGATAAATAGCAAACAATTAAATAAAAGAAAAAAAGAAAGTAAAAATAAGAAACAAACTTTAAAAAAAATAAAATAAGAAATCAAAAAAATAATTAAATAAATGAATGAGTATGTAATAGAAAATTGAATAAATACCTTAATAAATTTTAATAAGTATAAATAAATAAAAATAATTATAAATATATACTAAATTAATACAAATAAATATACACAAATAAACATACTCGAATATAAATAAATACAAATAATGTTAGTTAATATAAATAAATACAAATAAGTAAAATTGAACATAAATTTACTTAAATTAGTACCGATTAAAATAATGTAATAAAAATAAATACAGGACATATATGGATATAAATAAACATAAATTAATGTAACCCTGGTTGTATTAAGATTTTAAATACAAATTTAATTTTAGTACATAAAAAAATGGTAAAATATTTGAAATTAAGTTCATAAGCATTAGAAAACTTCCCCTTTTTTCCTCCAAAATATAACAAGCAGTTAATCTCATAAATTTTAAATCGCTTTTGGTCCCCTGTTAACCCTGTTGCGCTCTGCTAACGCCCTGTTAACCCTCTGCAGCGCCTCGCAACCGCTTCGAACGTGTTCGCGGCGCTTTGTTTTGTTCGAAGCCGCAGATCTTCGGCTCGAACGGGCCATGAGTGCCGCTGGCCCGACTCGGAAAACTCGAAATTCAGTTGTGAATTGGTGGCGGCAGCGACCCGACGTATGTGCAGCGATTATATAGCCAGTGGGCCGTGAAACGTGCAACAAATACTCGTAATACTCGTAGTTCTGAGGCGCCGTGCGAAGTATTCAGATAAATCCAGAGCCCAGAGACCATCCGTTGCGGATAGCAGCCGGGTTACGATGACAACTCGCCCGGTGAAGACTCTCCAGCAGGGAAATTAAATGCGAAAAAATAAAAAAACACCGAAAGGGATAAAAGCTTAGCCCGGAAAACCGCAATTTGAGTTGCTCCTCTTCCTATTTTTTTTTCTGTTGTGTGCAAACGATTTGAAAAACCCAAAAAAAAAAATATCTTTTGGTGTGGATTACCAGTGCTGAAAATGGATTAAACGAGGCCAACAAAAAAGATAAAAAATTAAAAATTAAAAACAACACAAAACAAAATAAAACCAAATAGAATAACAAGGAATAAAATAACCACAACATGTTGATGGATTAGTGCTTGTGATTGTTCAGTTAAATACAGCTAAATAAATACAATATATGCACTTGTCCAGCAAATCAAATATTCCGGAATTGTGAGTACCAAAAGTGACATTTTTTTTATTGTACTGTTGTTGTGTGTGCTAAAAAATAAATATAAATTAGCTTTGCTCCCAAAAAAATAAAAAAAAAAGAGGAAAAAGTGCAGCCACAACAGCTGCTCCCTCACTTTGACCTTTTCGTTTCGATTTTGTTTATAAAATCCCGACTTTTTGGCCCCTCAAAAGTTTTGCTTTGAAGTTGGCTCACTTTTAGTCACTTTGACATTTCGCTCACTTGTGCTGGTGTTAGTGCTTGTATCTGTGTGTCTTGCCAAGGGATATATGTACCTCAGAGTGGGAAATTGAAACCAAAAGTGCTTGGATTTATCTGTATTTCTTGTTTGAATATTCAAAGAATTAAATATTTGAAATAAATATTGGTAGATTGGGAAGCACTTGGATTATTTTTATTTTAAATTGCATAATATAAAAGATACTTGTTTAAATATTCATGACTATTAAATATATATATTTAACAATTTTCTTTAATGTTTGAATCAAAATATATTCATCTTTTGCCACCTTTCCTTGTTTTTAATTGAATTTAAACTCTGAAAAGTTGTAAGAAACCTCTTAACTCTAAACTTCACTTTCCTCTTTCTAAACAAAAGATGGCCTTAAACCTTGGCCACCTAATTAGCTTCTTCTGACCATCAATTCCACATTAGAAAAATAAAAAAAAATGCTCTGCTTAACTGATTCGATATTTTCCTTGGTTACTTTTGCATGATTTATGATTACATTCAAGCCGAAAGGCGAAGAGCAGAGACAATGAGTAACTAAACAGCAAACGATTAGTAAAAAATTCAAACACACAACAAATGTATAATGTATAAAATAATAACAAGTTTTCAAGCACTGAAATAAATACAAATTAAAACGAGGAAAATTAGAGAAAATTATTTAATTAAATTCAAAGAGAATGGTTTTTCAGGCAGTAAAATAAAATTAGATTTTTGCTTTGCAAAGGAAAAATAGTTCAGCTTTATTTAAATAAATTGTTAAGTTAATTGAAAAAAATATGAAAAGTATATTTCATATATTTCCAACTATCTATTTTTTTATAAGTTTCTTAATGAATTGATTTATTTTTCTCTGTGCTCTCAAAAAAAAAAAGAAACATTCTGCCTCCAGCTGTGAACTGGGTGAATTTACCTCGCAGCCTCAGCTTTTAGCTTCAGCATCAACTTCAACTTCATCTTTAGCGTTTAACTCAAAGCTAAAGATCTGAATGTGCGTTGAGGAAGCTGCACCTATACCTTGATACACCTGGCCAGCACAGATACTCACGCACACAGCCCAAGCCACACGCACCTGTCCCTTGTCATTAAAAAATCAAGAAAAATAAAAAAAACAAAGTTTCAATCTGGCGCTTCTTCGGTTCAGAAGAACCTTTTGCTCACCACATACCCATGCACAGTAAGAAAAATATGACAGATAAGAGGATTTTTTGAATAAAATGATTAATTTTGAAAGGATTTTATGTTAGAAATTCAAAAAAATTGGGTTAAGAATATTTATATTCCAATTTAAATATAGAATTCTATTTCTCAAAATTTGAAATAAATTTCTAGAGATTCCTTAGCTTTTTTCAACAGTCCACAGTAAGAAAAATATGACAGAAATGACTAAATTAATTTATTTTGCAAGGATTTTGTGTTATAAATTCAAAAAAATTATGTTATGAATATTTAAATTCCAATTTAAATATAAAACTTTATATCTAAAAAATTTGAAATATATTTCGAATCCTTCTATAGCTAATTTTCCAACAGTGCACACCCATATGTTCCTTCTTTTTTCTGAATTTTATAATTTGGCCCAATTTGCTGGCATTGCAAATTGCTAAAAAAACCGTCTGAAACAATCGACAGGCGGGCTAAAAACGGAACAGGATGGGGCTTTGGCTCTGAAGGAGCCCAAAGAAAATGGGGCCCTGCTTTTTGGGGGCGTGGCAGGAAGTGCAACATGCTCATGTCGCTGGCAAGTTGTTGCAGTATTTTCGTTGCTGCCATATATCGATTTGTTGGATCGTTTTGACGCGTCCTCGTCAGCATGTCGAAACTTATGTATGTATTTTTTTTTTTCTTTTCAATTTCGTCCTGTTTTGTTAGTTCTTTGCATGCCGCAAATCATGTTCGCCCCCCCCTGAGCACCCCCTCTTTCCCTGCACGGGAGCTGTCAGGCTTTGACAGTTTCTGGCGTATCGCTGCCATTGATTTGACTTCCTTTTGGCCCCCTCAAACTGTTACTCGAACTCGTTTCGGTTAAGACAAGTTTTTGGCTTAATGAGACTGGGAGATCTGTTTTCGGTTTTCTGAGGAAAATTAAAGCCTCTAACAGCTTTTTCTTAATCATTTTCTTATTTAAAGATTAACTAGTTTTTAGCTTAGAAATTTATTATGATTTTTCATGACTTTATTTAATTTTTTTTAGCCTAACAAATTGCTTAAATTGCTTGCTTAGTTCTACACAAATTTCCCATAGCTAAGAAACCCGGGGCATTCAAAAGGCAAACAATTTATCCCTTGGTTAATTTGGTTAATTGAAGACAATTGAAAGCCGCTTTGCAGTTCATTAAGCCTCATCAGCCCCGAGTCCAGAGCTCCATCTCCATCGCCATCTCCCGAAGTGGAAAACCCTCCGTTCGATGTATCTTTTGTTGTCTTGTCGCCAGACTAATTAAAATATTTGCACTCAAATGCTTAAGCAATAAATATTTGTCAGGCCATCATCATTAGGGAGGGGTGCGGGTGACCCACAAAAACAAAAACAGAAAAAAAAATATATATCGAGCAAGCACTTTACCCAGAGGGAGACGGGGGCTGGCTTGGAAAATGGAAATGGAAAATGAAAATCTATGAGAGGCGGCATTTTTAAAGTGCCCCCACTTTGGGCTGCATTTTTGATGAGCTTTAATGGCGCCGCCTTAATGCAAGTGCTACCCCCGAGCACCAACCCCCCCAACGTCCCCCCATTGAGAATGCCAATTAATAGTCATTGATGGGAAAAGTTGGGGGATGGAGGAAACTGAAGTGTGCTGCCATCGGGGGATGGGGGAAAAATGCAAACGGGAGCAACGAAAAAGTTACGGAGAAAAGCTTCAGAAAATTGGTAAAAATTGTATCTCAGATTGGCCATGTGTGTGCCAAGAGAGCACAAGGAACTCTCGAATCTCGAATCTCGAATGGGGACAAACATCAAATTAGTCTAAAATCGAAGAGGGTGGCCTCGACAACCAAGTGGGCATAAAATTTCCCTATTGTCCGGACAATAGTAATGCCATATGGCCCACAAGGGATTGAATTGTCCAGCCGGAAAGGGGACCAGGAAAAAAAAGGGGGATGTTGCCAGCCGGAAGTTGGAAAAATTAAATTGTCAGCCTCTAAGGGTGGCTTGATTCCGAAGATTTTAACTATAAAACTGATCTATTAATTAGTAAAGAAAATATTTAAGAAAAACTTCAGCTAATTAGCTGTATTTTTCCACAACTTCCTCTCCAACATTTTCATTGGCAATTGAACTCGAAGCGAGCTGGAAAAAAAAATGTAACAAGAAAAACGCTACGAAATTGAGAGAACTTATGAAAATGTTTTACAATATCCTTTTCGTGTTATTACAAGTATGCGTCCTTGTCGCCAGCTTTGTCAGAATATCTGGCAACACTTTGCCTCCGCTTTCAGCCCCCCCATTTTCCTCAGTTTTCCCGCATTTTCCCCCCCGCTAAGCTTGTTCTTATTTTGCCGCTTGGTGTGGAACATCTTCACTCCTTTGGGGCGTCGTCAAGTTCGCGCTGCGTTTGAATATGTCATTACTCGTTTGGCCCCCGCACTTTGCCCCCCCGCTCCTTGGCCTTTAGCCATGATTTTCCTTGGCGCTTTTTTCCCTCTCTTCATCCCGATTTTTCCCCCTTTTTTCCGGCGACAGCAGCAGCAGCAGCAGCAGCAACAATGTCGCCTTCTTGTGAGTGGGCGAGTTTCCTTTTCTTGGCCTGTCTGACGGAAGTGACAGTTGAACATTCATTCATTCACATTCACAGTCACATTCGCATTCAAACTCACACTCACACACATTCAGAGTCACATTCACATTCATTCAGAAAACCAGCCAAAAAGCAAGCCGCGGAAGGGGAAAAATCAAGCCAGCGAACAGGAACCATAAAGGAAAAGCTTGTGACAGTGGCAACAACAAAAAAAATATAAAAAATAAAAAAAATAGAATGCAAGAATCTACGAAATTTCCATGATGGCAAAGTATGTAGAGTGATTTTACACTCAAAACACTTGCCAGTAAATTTGTATAAATTATCAAAACCAAAAGCAAAGGCTCTTCACGTCATACTTTTTAAGGATAATTAATTTGGGTGAAAAAATCTCAACTGCAGCTAGCTGCAGCATTAACACTAAATGGATTTTTTGTGGCTACTTAATTAAACAATTAAAGAAAATCATCCACTGGATCCGCTCACGTAGCCACCACGTGTTCCGCGGACTCTTCTCAGCGGAAACTGAGCGGAAGTTTTTCTTTTCTTTTTTTTTTTTGGGGGAAGCGCATAAAATTATTATGGAGTCGTCTACGCCGCAGCTAGCGCCGGTCCCTTATGTATCCGTATCTGCTGGATATATGTATCTCCTTTGCCGCCTTCGAGAAGGACGTGGCGCGTCAATTGAGAGTTCGAGCTCCACTTCATAGTCCTGCCGCAGTCAGCTTTTTATGGCCCCACGGATTTGGGTCCGTGTCCTGCCTTTGTGCTTCTGGCTCCTTACTCCTCCCTTCCCCAGTATTCACTTTAGTTTTCTGGCTTAGTTCCTATCTTGGGCCCCCTCCCTCCCTTTGCCTGTATCATTTTTATGCGCAAATTTAATATTTACATTTAGCCAAAGTGGATTTCGGGCTATCGTTGACTTTGGCCCCGGCATTTTTATCAACTGACAACTTCTGACCGCAGGAAAGAATGTTGTAGTTAGTATTTCTGGGCACCCTACACCCTAGCAGATGTATCTGCCAGATACGCAGATACACAGGAACCAAGACAAGAAGCAAGACTAGAAACCAAGGCAAAGCAGAAATAAAATGGCATTTAGATAAGCCGAAAAACTTTTGCCAACGTTCTGAGGTTGCGACTTTTCCGAAGGAGAAAAAACTGGCATATGAAATACTTGTGGTTGGCAATTCTCACGAGATGAACATTCCAGAGCGATGATAGAAGGGATAGTCAACTCTACAGGAAAAAGCTTTATAGTGGGATTTCTTTTATAAATATATTAAACTGGAATGATGATAATTATTAACTCTGTGCACTTGACAAGTAATAGTTATTCTTAAAAAAAAAGAAAAAACAAACTCCTGGAACTAAAAACCTATAATTTGTAAAAGGGTCTGGCTTCTAAGGGATACTAATAAATAATTCATGCGGCATGACTCATTATCAACTCCCACAACTGGCTTTGCTCTACTTTAAGTTTCGATTTTAGTTTTTTTTTTTATTATTATTTTCTCCCCCACACTCTCTCTCTCTCTCTACGACAACCACCGAAAAACTTGTGAATGTTAAATCCTGAATCGAAATGAATGAATGGATATTCACCCTTCGGTCTATGAGTCATCTGGAACAGGACACCCCCCGAAGGGATTTCCTTTGCCGCTGCCTCCTTGAAATTAGCAGCTGACTTCGGTTTATGGCCAAACAGCTGACACACTCAGGGGGTGGTTTATATATATATATATTATATGCTTTATTCAGTTTATTTGGTTTATGTGCCTCCCCCCTACACCTCCACACCCGAACCCAGTCAGTGTTCGTATTGCGTTTATTTATTCCCATTTTTTATCCACGCTGCTGAATTTGTAAAACATTTCCAAGTACACGAGCGACAAACAGGCAACCACTTAACGCTTGTTGCCACATTCAGCTCCGTTCCAGCTGTCCTGTCTGTGCAGGTCCTGAAAGTCCTGAAAGTGTTCCGAGTGTTCGGAGTCCTGGCGTCCTGGCAATGCGTTCGAAAAACCCAAAATCCCCCAACCCCACAGACACCGAAACGCGTATCAGCCCGCAAGTCCTAGCAGGGTGAGATCCTTGGGGGAGTCACACGACTAGGAGGTACCCTGCAGGGTGTCGAGTCTTCAAATTTATATATTTAATATATATTTAATTATTTAAAAATAATAATAAATTCTTGTATTTAAATGCTTTAAAAGGACTAATATTTCTCTTCACTTGTAAAGTGATTTTTCAGGCCTCTTTTTGGTTTGTAGAATTAAAAATTCAAAATAAAATCTAAGGAACAAGATTGATATTTTCTCTAAGTGAAAATAAATAACTCTACCTATCACATATACCCCTTATCCCCTTTAGCTACCCCGTATTTGAAATATAAAAAATACGGAGACAATCGCCTGATTCGGCTTTCGTGCCACACACGTTTTGTACTTTTTATTCCTTTTATTTCTCGGTTGATGTTGTTGTATTTATTTGTATTGTATTGTATTGCATGTTTTGTCTGTGTTTGTGTTAACTCCTCCGCCGTGGCCCCGTCCCCCTTCGGAAAAAAGGGAAAACCTTAGGCATGCAAGGAAATAATCGAGAGCACAGCCAACGACGCGGTGCCTTCCATGAATCATGTCCGTCGCTTTATCAAAAGGGGGTTCGAAAAGGGGGTTGGAATAGTGCAGGGGCAGGGGCAGGGGCAAAGGAGCACTCCAACTTATCTGTGGTTACCACCCTCTCCCCGCCTCCCCCCCCCTTTCTAATGCAGGCATCAATTTTTCAATTTGTTTGGCCTCCTCGCATGCCAAACCGAAATATTACAAATAAATTTGGTTTCATTTCGGGGGGATTTATATGTTTATGTTTATATAAGAAGGAAAATTAAACAATTTTGTGCTGGTTTCATTTTGAATTTGTGCTTAAAAAGCATAGTAAGAGAAATAATAAAAGGAAAATTAAGAAACTACATTTTTGTTAATTCAAAAAATTGAGATAAGAATTTATATAAATTCGGATTCAAGTCTTATTAAATTCTCTTTAATAAGAAATAATAAAAGGAAAATTGGAATTAAAAAGAAAGAAACTACATTTTTGTTAATTAGAAAAATTGGAATAAGAATTTATATAAAATACTGATTCAAGTCTTATTAAATCCCATTTACTCTGAACTCTATAAAAATCCAATTTAATTTATTTTAGATATTTTCCTTAAAGAACTTACAAATACCCAAACTAAAAACCTCTCCAAAAAAACTTGAACCTTCTTGAATCATTAATAAATGAAAGCTCCACAAGCCCCTTCCCCGCTATATATACATATTTCCTGGCAATAAATTTTCATTGCAACAATTACCAAAGATCATAATAGAAAATTAAGTAGAAAAGGACTCATGCTCATGAGGGGCAGGGGGTTACCCGTTGCATAAAAACGTCGATTGCTGACTTTTTTTTTTTATGCGAAATATGCGTGATATCCTGCAAGTTTTTTTGGGAAAAACGGGGGGGAAACGGTAGCGACAAGGACGAAGGCAAGACTGTGGGCCACCTAATGTCTAATAAACATTTTGTGCCCCATAAAAAGAGCCATGAATGCGGAAGCCGTCGCTGCCAAACACGGCCTGTGCGTGTTTATGGCCAAGATGAAGACGGCGAAGCGAAGACTAACAACATGGCCAACATTAGCCACAACAATTAATACGTAAACACACACAGGCCTAGGACGAATTGAATTAATAATCTCACTTACATATCGTTTTTTTTTTTTGTTTCCTTGCAGAGACTGATCTTGGGGAGAGTGAGACTCGAGGATACTGATCTCTTCATTCACTGAAAAGGTAAGAAAAATATATTAATTATTAATTAGAAATAATATTTAAATTATTATTACAAATATTTTAAATTTTAAGTCCTTTCAAGTGCCTTTATAAGCTCGAAATTTTTAAGTTAGAAAACCATTTTATTACATCTGCAGTTTCCCAGAGTTTCTTTCCCCGAAACCCACACATGTGCTTAAAGTTTAAACAATTTTCTGTATGGACATGACTGACATTACACAATGACAATGGCCAAACCCGACTCTCGAGGCAAATAATAAAATAAAGTCAAAGAGAGAGAGAGGGTACAATGGCCAGCAGCGAACAAGAAATACATAGATAAAAGATACCTATAAAAGATACCTACATAAGATACAATAAGATACAATACAAAAAATAGGGCCCACGCCGGGCCAAGTCAAGCCAAGCCCCCTGGCAACCCTAGTGGGGGCAACCCCTTTCCACATCACCCCCTATACCCCCACCCGTCCATAATAATTAGTTATAATCGGATTTAGTTAGACGCGAGAAGCGAACGAAGGTGTCGCCAGTTGTATCTATTGGTTCTGCTATGTATCCATGTATGTATCTCTCACACACACAGATACTCAGATACTTTTTACTCAGATACTTTTCACTCAGATGCACTGAGCAAAAGGAAGTTTGATTTGCATTTTAAGTTAACTAATTTCCTGATTTAACTCAGAACCAAAAATATACTTAACCAAAAAAGTGGCATATTGTATCTCAGTATATCAAGCAGTATCTTTGTATCTGTATCTGATGCAGTGTCTACCTGCATCTGTATCTCTGCACCTTTCCGTTCCTGTTCATTATTATTGCTCTTTTCTAACATGTTTCGATGGCTTAAAAAAATATATAAAAAAAAAGAAGGAAGGAAACCAGTATGGGAAAGGTCTGCGTCTGCCGCTGCTTCTCTTATTTATTGAATTGATTTGTATTTGTATCTCTCTTTTTTCGGGGGGGAGAAGGCGCTTTAAAATAGGTTTCGGGCCTTACTTTTTTTTTGGGCTCCCCTGCACTCTCGACTGCAGTGTCATGTGGTGGGGATATAACTCAATTAGCTGCACGGGGCGAAGGAAATGGGGATACTGATGGCCGGACAAAAGAATAAGCCCGAGATGAGGTAGCCCCGCCGGAGATTGTTTATTTTTTTTTGTGTCGGCTTGGGGTCTTCGGTTTTTTCGGTTTTTTCTGTATTTTATTTAGTTTTTTCTTTTTTCGGGTTTCGTTTTGGGGGACTGCACAGGTACACGAAGCAGTGACAGCTGTCAGGTGAGGGACCTACGACGGACAGGCAATTGTCGTTCGCTTTTGGATGATAATTCGAAACGAAAACATTCTTGTCCCGCTGCGGGGTTTGCTCAATGAAACGTGGCATAGTGATTAGTTAGACAGTGGTTGCAATGGATGCTAGTTAAAATTATCACGAGAGTGACTAGGTTTAAAAAAATCCCCCACTTCCCCAAAGTAACTCGGGTTGCAGTGGTGATTTTGGTATGCAACTTTCCAACAAATTAAGAAATTATTTTAAAAAAGTAAAAAAAAAAAGTTTTGTAAGGTGTGTGGTTTAAGAAATAAGAAAAAAATATTTATAAAACCCCACGTAACTAGGGATCTAAAGAGGCTTTTGATCTTAAACTTTGTATAAATTAGGAAGATATTTAAAAATAGCTAATAAAACTGTTTTAAAAAAGGTTTTCCAATGTGTGGCCTAAGGTATCATCATAATAACGTTAATAGCTTAAATTAAACCTCAAGGAACTTGGGTTCTGAGATAGTTTTTAATCTGAAACTTCATAACTTTATAAAATTTGAAAAGGCATTAAGTAAAGAAATGCTTTTGAAAGGGTTTTCCAATGCCTGTCCTAAGGAAACACAAGATAAACCCTAATAGTTCAAATTAAACCTCAAGGAACTCAGGATCTAACAAGGCTTTTGATTTGAAACTTTGTAGAAATTAAGAAGATTTTTAGAAATAACTAATAAAACAGTTTTTAAAAGATTTTCCAATGTGTGGCCTAAGATATAACCATAATAATGTTAATAGTACAAATCAAACCTCAAAGAACTCAGGATCTAACAAGGCTTTTGATGTGAAACTTTCTAAAAATTAAGATAATACTTAGAAATTATTAAAAAATAATATTTTGACAAAGTATAGTCCAAAAATTTACCAAAAAATAATATAATTACACCTCAAACCCCATGTAACTCAAGATCCCATGACCATTTTCGGTCTGAAAATAAAACTAGTGCTCTGCCAAAGCCCTTAGTTATAGCACCTCAGTCCGAGCATCCCCCTCCCCCTTCTCCTTACCCTAGAAATATCTGTGCTTAGCATCTGACGCCTTACCAAGTGCCGGGGTTTTGGTCAAGTGCGGCAGCCAAAGAGACCCAAACACGCTTTCGAAATCATTTTTCACTCTTTGCCAATCGCCTCGGCACTGGCAGTGGCTTTTCTTGTGGGTTTTTCGGGTCTTGGATTGGGATTGGGATTGGGGCTTGGATCGATCTATGTCAAAGTGGCGACGGCGATGGCGACGGCGGCCCACACGAAAAGCGAGATGGAGATGAAATGGACAAAAAATGTTGGTGTGTGGGCGAACTTGGACTTGGAATGGAGCTCGTCGAATGGAGCATAAAATATGTTAATAAGGCTTAAAGTTATACAAATCTCGAACTGGCTGGCTGGATGGCTGGCTGGCCGATCGCTTGTAATACAAAACCATAAACATGAATTTAAAAAAAATGCTAAACGTAAAGTGGAGAAGCAGCTTGGGGAGCCCAGGCCCCAAAACCCAAAACCCAAAGCGATATCGAACCCAAAAAAAATCGAAAAAATATAAAAAAAACGTATATATAAAAGGCAACCACAGCCAGCAGCTGGCTCCCCTCGGCCTCTGTCATTGTTGCAGTGTCTTTTCTTGGCCTGGCTTAATTTCCTGCTGCCCGACTTTAACTTGTTTGCTTCTTCGCAGCGCAGCGCAGCTTCTCCCCTTCCCAAAAAGAAGGCAAAATAAAATAATATAACCACACACACTCAACCACGAAATCAGTTAAGTTTCAGGTGTTCAATTTACTGATTGAAATTCTGCTCCGATGTGGCCAGGCAACTTTCATTCGCTTCGCTTCATTCCCCCTCAGAAAACCCATCTCTCTTTTTCTTATGATTTTATTTAGAGTTTCGGCTGCTCTCGAGTTCGTCTCATAATTTTATGCCCGGCCATGTCGGGAGTTATGTTAGAATTATGCTAATGAGAGTCAGATCGATTCAAGATGCTTTAATTATACACGGTTAACAAGTTTTTCTTTTTTTTTGCTTTATCCGCTTGGAGCCTTGAAGAGAATTGATGAATAACTTAACCCGTTCTCCGGCAGGAAGCTGCATTGGGTTATTATTATTAAAGCCCGGCGAGGTCTATCCAGATTCGATTAATGTTATGAAATCTGAGCTGGCATCGATCGGCTAAAGGGTCTATTGATATAACAGAGGGAGAGAGAGCTTCATGGTGGTTTCTGGAAGTATTTTTTACTTTACTTTTACAGAGTACATGAGGTGGGAAAATCTCTAAGTTAGCTCACAGATTACTGTTTCAGCTTGCTTTGGTTGTAAGCACTGTTAAACTTGACATTTCTCAACACTGAACTCGTTTTTTTGCTAATTTATTTATACTCAACTCACTTTTGGGTATTTTTTAGCACTGAAAAGTATTTTATCGTTTTTTTGCAAGCTTATAAATACTCAACTTTTTTGGAGATTTTTCAGCACTATTTTCTCGCATTCTTATTTACTCTAAATTCTCTTTTAATAACCTTTCAAGGCTTTTTTTTATTTCTTGCCAACTTAACAACACTTAACTCTTTTAAAAAACTCCCCAACACTGACACTTATTTTCTTTTCCCGTTTATCAACACTGAATACTAAAAATTGCCACTGGTAACCAGCTTTGTGTGATAATTATCAGTGCTTTTGCCTTTTTTTGGGGGACAAGCAGCCTTTACTGTCCCGTTAACTTTTGCTGACTTGGGCCAAAAAAAGTTTCCTCTGTATGTGTGTGTGTGTGTGTGTGTGGGGGGGGGGGGGGCTA
>VNJU01008546.1:90072-133678 GCA_008042675.1 Drosophila seguyi
CACCCCCCTCCCAAAATAACCATTTTTAGACCCCCCCTTTTCAGCCCCTTTTGCAACGAAACTCCCACCCCCCTGCCTGAGGCAAGTGTTGGCCGCAAGAAATTCTGCGGCTGTGGACAACAAAGTCGCGCACGACGCCCATTAAACTAAATTAGTTGCCCTTTGTCACCGAACGACCCTCGCTGTCACACGTGGCCCGCAGGGGGTAGCTCGCCGCCACTGTGTGGGAGTGTGTGTGGAAGGGGGTAGGGGGTTGGGGGGTATTTATTTGAGTGGGCGGATTGGAACAGACGTGCACTTGGCCAGGCCAAAGAAGTTGCAATTGCGGTCGACGGTGTGTTAATTAGCATTTTTTTTTTCTTTTTGTTCATTAAAAGCGAGAAAGCAAAGAAAAAAATTAATTGGAACTATGATAATTACTAAAAAGAAAACTAGAAAGTAATTATATAAAATGTTTTAGATATTTAAGAGCACCAAATAGGATTATTAACAAGAGAAGTAGAAAAGAACATCTAAACAAAAATTTGAAAATAAATTTATATGCCGGAAATTGATCTTCTTTTTAAATTCTAATATAAAATTCTGGCAATAAGCTTAGTTAAGACTTATTTCTAGGGATATTTTGGATCCAATTGCAAACTGCAAGGCACTTGTTATATTAAAAAAAAAAAAGAAATAAAATATTTTCAAAATGCTCTCGAATACAACTCCATAAATAGTTGTATCCTTGCAAGGTTGCTGCCTCCAATGACAACTGCCAACAACTGGTCAGGCTTTGTGCCACCTTTTGTTGCCACATGACATCCTGGGAAGGGGATTATTCCCCCTTCCCCCCCCCCTGCTGCCGCATGGGAATCCACATTTCCATTGTCCGTGAAGTCGTGCGGAGTTTTCCCGGCGCGTTAATCACCAAGGCTATGTGATCCAACATCCTTTCGAGATCCCAGGGCTCCTTTTGTAGGGTCCACCTCTCCTCGCCTTTATCCTTTATTTAAGGGGAGGGGTGACAGAGGCAACGGAGGCAACGGAGATGCCACAAAAAACGGACACGAGGCGCACGAAGAGTTACGATTTCATTAACATGAGATATGGCAAGTGCCAAGGCGCTGCTCGGTTTCGGGGGTGCTGCTGGTTTTCCGGGTTTTCCGGGCTGTCCTCCGGACTGTCCGGGTTTTCTCGGGGTTCCCGGGGATCTGAAGTTTCGGGGGGTTCGGATTCTCGGTATGTTCGGCTTTTTTTAGGGGTCGTTCCGGGGGTCGTGTTGGGCTGGTTTATGGCTCAAGTGTTGGCTTGTCGTCGCCGCTTGTGTCGCAGTGCGTTGTTAATTGCTACAAGGAGCGACAGAGAAAGGTGGACCTTGGGCACTGAGAGAAATTTGATGGTTGACTTTTGATTAAGTGTACTAAAAATTGTACTAAAAATTGTGCTCAATATTGTAGTATATATTGTACTAAATATTGAAATATTGTAGTAAATTTTGTACTAAATATTGTACTAAATGTTGTACTAAATATTGCACTAAATATTGTACTAAATATTGTACTAAATATTGTACTAAATATTGTACTAAATATTGTACTAAATAATGTACTAGATATTGTACTAAATATTGTACTATATATTGTTCTAAATATTGAAATATTTTACTAAATATTGTACTAAATATTGTACTAACTATTGTACTAAATATTGTACTAAATATTGTACTAAATATTGTACTAAATATTGAACTATATATTGTACTAAATATTGTACTAAATATTTTACTAAATATTGTACTAGATATTGTAGTAAATATTGTACTAAAAATTGTACTACAATTTTTACTAAAAATTTTACTAAATATTATACTAAGTATAATACTAAATATTGTAGTAAATACTTACTAAATATTGTACTAACTATTGTACTAAATATCGTACTAAATATTGTACTAAATATTCTTTTAAACATTTTAGTTTAAAAAGTGTAATTGTATTTTCTCGAATTCTTTTTTATGAGGAATTTTAAATCATGATCATTAGCAAAATTATCTCGCCCTAGAATTATTTATATTTTTTTCTCAGTGCCTAAGCTCAGGGTCGCTTCATATGATTAGCAAATGTTTTGTTTTTCACTATGCACTAAAAATGGGAAATGGGAAGCGAGGAAATGGGAAACGCACCAACCCCAACCCCCCGAAAATGTGTGGCAAGTTCTATGCGGCAGGTCGGAGGTCAGAGGTTGGGGGTTTTGGGGGAGGGGGGGAGGGGTTGGCCTAATGCCGGGTCTCCATTGTAATTGCTGCCCGATGTGTGGCAGCTTGTTTGCTTTTGTGTGCGTGGCGAGTTGAATTTCTTGAATTAATAAAATGTCTTCATTATTTAAATTGCGCGCACGACCGCAGAGGAGTCGGAAAAGCCACCCCATTTTCCCCGTTTTCCCCCACAAACACAAACATATGTGTGTGGTGGTTGACATGCATATATCTCCCCGAGTGTGTGTGCGAGTGTGTGTGTGCGAGTGAGTTAATTAGCAGCTGGGGAATTGTGAAATATATTAATATTGTACATTTCGGTGGGTCCTGCACCAAAACCCAACCCACCACCGCCCCCGTTGACCACAACAAGCCGTGTCACGCATTCCATTTCCCACTTCGATGCTCCTTTTGCGGTCCATTGAAAATTTCTGTTCGAACGGCAAAAGGGAAAAGGGAAGGCTTTCTGGCCAATTTGTTGAGAGTGGGAAATATAGGAGTTCAAGAAGGATTAAGGATTAAGGATTTAGGGACTTCAGGTTCACTATGCTAGGTACTTAATAGATACTTATTAAAAAGATAGATTTATAAAAACTACAGATATATATTAGGTTCTTAAAAATCCCTAAATCCTTGTACTAAATATTGTACCAAATATTGTAGTAAATATTGTACTAAATTTTGTACCAAATATTGTAGTAAATATTGTATTAAATATTGTACTAAATATTGTACTAAATATTGTATTAAATATTGTACTAAATATTGTACTAAATATTGTAACTAATATTGTACTAAAAATTGTATTAAATATTGCATTAAATATTATACCAAATATTGTAGTAAATATTGTACTAAATATTATACCAAATATTGTACCAAATATTGTAGTACATTTTGTACCAAATATTGTACTAAATATTGTACCAAATATTGTACTAAATATTGTACCTAATATTGTACTAGCTTAAGCTACTTTTAAGGTAACCTTTCTCATTATATTTTAGCTTTCTTGTATCTTAAAGATACTCCATTTGAGGCATACTTTCGGGCTTCTCAAGATCTCTCTATATCTCACACTCTTTAAACATAATCCCCCTATTAAAACTATCGATTCGATAACTATCGATAGCCAGAAAAGCTCTAGCCTTAACTGCCACGATCGCCTGTAGGTGGCGCTGTACCTGATCGCTGATAACCAGCCGCAAAGGCGATAAGCAAACCGATTAGCAAAGATAATTAACAGGTGTTAGCACACCGCACACCCCACAGAGACTCCACTTAGTGCCTGCTCAACATGTATATAGCTTCATATAATTAGATTCAACAAGAAAAAAATAAACACAAAACTTCACTGGCTTGTCTTTGACAATTAAATGCAATTTTCTGGCTCCAGGCTGGACTCCTACTTCAGCCCGCCGGTTACCTCGATGGCGGCTCCGTTCACATACGACGCCTGCGGCGAGGCCAGGAAGGCGATGACCTCCGCAATCTCCTCCGGCTGACCCAGCCGACCCAGCGGACAACGCTGCACCACCTGCTGCTTGACGGCATCGGGCACCACGGCCACCATGGGCGTGTCTATGTAGCCGGGCAGGACGCAGTTGACGCGAATCCCGAACTTGCCAAACTCCTTGGAGGCCACCTCGGTGAAGGAGACCACACCGGCCTTGGTGGCCGCATAATTGGCCTGTCCAATGTTATTCATTTTGGCCACAATGCTGGAGAGGTTCACAATGCTGCCGCCATCGCTCAGTTTGCCCTCGATCATGGCCTTGGCAAAGGCCTGGGTCACCAGGAAGGTGCCCTTCAGGTTCACCGCATAGACATCGTCGTAGTCCCGTTCGGGCATCTTCAGCAGGTAGCCATCGCGTGTGATGCCCGCCGAGTTCACCACAATGCTGGGTGCCACCTGGAAGGCCTTCAGGGCCTCGGCCACGGCGCTTTGAACGCTTGAAGCCGAGGAAACGTCCACTTCCAAGGCGGCAGAGCGATCGGAGCCCAACTCTTGGGCGGTCTGCTGAGCTGCCTGAAGGTTACGATCTGCGGCTATAACTTTGGCTCCATCGCGGGCCAACAGTCGGCAGGTGGCACGTCCAATGCCAGAGCCGGCGCCTGTTTGGAGGGAGGACGGAGCAGGTTATAAAAGCACAAAAATACACTGAGAGAGACTGCGTCACGTCACTTCACCCACCTGTCACCAAGGCCACTTTCCCTGCCAATAATCCCGCTGACATTCTGCTGTTGTTTCGAGTTTTTCTGCGAGAGGTAGCTAAGTGTCTGGTCTGCGGAAGTTATCGGGAACAGCTGTTGGAAAAGCTTCCAGATAAGCAATGGCACGAGGTGGTGGCATTAAAGCTGCGCCATTAGAAATGTGGCAGGCACCCAAAAGTATGCCCAGAAGGTGGAAGAAAAACAACACAAACTCTTTGGCTTTACTTCTCATATTTTTATTACTTTCAGTAACCTCACTCTAGGGGTATCAGGTAGTACTCCTTCAGCTCTGGCTGGGGTAAACCTTCCAGACTTCTGGCCAAACCAAACTGTCGTAGAATCTTCCGGAGATACCGCTTGGGTATCTTCACCAGCTGCCGGCGAATAATGCGTTGAACTCGGTTCCAGGGACGACTGCTGCCCCGGTGATCGTTCTCGTAGTCATCCTCCAGTTGTGGTTTCACTTGATTTTGATCCTCATCCTCATTCCGATCCTCATTTTGATCCTCATACTCATCTTCATCTCGATCCTCATCCTCATTAGCCTCTCCTTTTCCTCCTTGCAACTTGGCCAGCTGCTGTGCCAATTTCTGCAGCTGCCACGGACTCAATCCGCTCAGATCTATCTGGGGCTCTGTGGAGCGTAATCTCAGTCCGGTGCTGCCACAGCCTCTGGCCGTGATCTCCGGGATCGCGTGTAGCCACACAGCGCACACCATCAGCAGCAGAATCTTCATGTTTGCCTTGTGCCGGCGGCTAAACGCTGGCTTAAATACCCAAAAAAAAAAAATGTGCCCCATCATTGGTCACGATCTGATCTCGCTGATCTCTGGCCAAGATCTGGAATGTGGGTCAAGTACGCACTTCGAGCACAATTGTTTTTTAAGAAGGGGGATTCTATGCCCATAAAGAGACAGGCCTCAGAGGAGGGAACAAAAAATAAAATAATTGTTCTTCTTATGAATGGGGGGAGCAACGATCGTGGCGATCGATGATCGATTTTTAATTCATATTTCACTTGATTTGTAATTTACCTTATTTTTTATAATATATATACCTTAAATTATTTTATATATAAATTATATATATAAGTAAACATTTCTTAACTAAATTAAAAGAGATTTATAAGAACAAGGAAAAGACAGGGGAGGACTTTCAACTTCTCAACAATTTTTGGAAACTAAAATTTTAGTAAATTTTAGGAACCTAAAATTTTAGTACATTTTCGGAACCCAATTTTTTTTAGTAAATTTTCGGAACCATAAATTTTAGTAAATTTTCGGAACTTAAAATTTTAGTAAATTTTCGGAGCCAAAAATTTTAGTACATATTTGGAACCTAAAATTTTAGTACATTTTCGGAACCTAAAATTTTGGTAAATTTTTGGAACCTAAAATTTTAGTACATTTTCGGTACCTAAAATTTTAGTAAATTTTCGGAACCTAAAATGTTAGTAAATTTTCGGAACCTAAAATTTTAGTACATTTTCGGAACCTACAATTTTAGTAAATTTTTTGGAACCTAAAATTGTAGTACATTTTCGGAACCCAAAATTTTAGTACATTTTCGGAACCCAAAATTTTAGTACATTTTCGGAACCTAAAATTTTAGTACATTTTCGGAACCTAAAATTGTAGTAAATTTTCGAAACCTAAAATTTTAGTAAATTTTTGGAACCTAAAATTTTAGTAAATTTTTTGAACCTAAAATTTTAGTACATTTTCGGAACCTAAAATTTTAGTAAATTTTTTGGAACCTGAAAATTGTTGATATGTTTAAAATTTCTCTTTTTTCTTTTCCCTTTTCTTATAAATATAACCTTTGAACGAGCTTAATTTTCATAAATTGTTTATAAAAACGAAACCATTTTTATTATTATTTATTATTTCTTACAATTTCTTTATTAGTTTATATATTTTAGGCTGTAAAAAGTCAAAAAAGAGCCTAGAAAATGTTTAAAATCTTTTAGAAAGTTCCAGTTTTCCAACGCAAGATATTGAAAGACCTTCAAAGGAGTCCTTTCCCGCTTTCTCCTTTCCCAAACATTAAAATTCAAGAAGAATTTATTTTTGAAAAGACTTTCTCTTTTCCCAAACATTAACATTTAAGAAGAATTTAATTTTGAAAAGACTTTCTTCTTTCCCAAACATTAAAATTCAACTGAAATTACTTTTGAAAAGACTTCATTTATTAGGGGTCCTGGCCCCAGGAGGTGTGGCCAGTGTGTGTTTCGTTTTAGACTACAAATAAATTAGAAAAAAAAAAAAGATGATGATGCTGCTTGAGCTTCGTGTGCGGGTCCTTGTGCCGGCTTCGTCTTCGTTCTCGTCCTTAGACGGCGGTGATGCGACGACGATTCTTGTTGCGATTCTTGCGATTCTTCTTGCCGCCCACGCGACGCCGGTTCATGTTCTTGTTGCCCTTGTTGTTGATCCGCTTGCTGGGCACCCGCTTGCGGACGACGCGGCGCTTGGACACCGGACGACTGCCGGTGTTGAGCATCACCTTCTGGCCGTTCTTGAAGTAGCGACGGTAGCGGGGCGGTATGCGGACGCTGATCACCTGGCCGCGACGCGATCCCTTGCGCCGCAAGCTGATGTGACTGCTCTGGGTGGCCTTGCTCTGGCCGGTGCCCTGCAGCTCCGGCTGGGTGACCACCTCGTATTCCTGGGCGCCGGCGGCCAGGGCGGCCTGCAGGGCCTGCTCGTCCATCAGATCGGCGGGATAGGCCTGAGCCGGTTGCTGTATATCCTGCTCCTGCTCCTGCTCCTGATCCTGCTCCAGATCCTGGTCCTGCTCTTGATCCTGCTCCTGATCGACCTCGTCATTGCCATAGCTCTTGCGAACAGTGAACCTGTTCGTTGTTGTCGGCGATGTTGTGGTCGGTGAGGTGGTGATGGTGCCCGTGGCCGAGGGTATGGTGCCCGTCGATGTCACCGTCACGGTGGGCGAGGCCGTTCCCGTTGTTGTGGCCGTGCCCGTGCCCGCTCCGGTGATAATGATGGGAATCACCGGCTGATTGTTGCTACTGAACAGATTCTTGAATGTGAGGAATTTCTTGAGGAAGAGACGACCGCTGGAGGGATCCTTGGCTCCAGCTGAAGCAGCAGCTGAAGCAGCTCCGGCTGATGATGATGCCGCTGCCAAGCCCTGCTTGGCCTGCTCCTCCTGACCCACCACCTCCGCGTTGCGGGAGCGGGCCAGCAGCTTCTTTTCGGGAGCTGCTTGGCCTGCTGCCAGGCAGCAGGATAATAGCACAGCAAACACAAACAGCTTCATGGCTTCCTCTTCTTTCTTTTTTCTTTGAACTGCGAAACTACTCGGCGAGGAGAACTTTTCGTGGCTTCTCGGTTAGCTGCTCGCCGCTGGCTGGACAATCAGGCTCTGATACATTATCCGGGTTGGGACAGGGCTTTTATAGGCCTGGTGACCGGAGTGAAATGCAAATGATCGCCAATTGCCAAGTGCCAGCAACGGTAATGTGGCTATGTACACACACAATCGACATTCAATTGATCGCCGATCATCGCTGCCAGCTATATTCGCATATCACATTATATATTCTTCGTCGTCATCGTCGTCGTCGTCGTTCTGCCGATCATCGCCAAGCGTAACGCCTTTGGGGCCCGGCCTCTGGGTTTTCGGTTTTGGGTTTTTGAATATTGGGTTATGGGTATTTGGGTTTCAGATTTTCGGCTTTGGTCGCGCTTTTTGCTTTTTTTCATTTGAAATTTTCTCTAGCTGAAAGCCGCTAGCGAGTGAAAGAAAGAAGCAAGAAAAAAAAGTGAAAACCGGGCTGTAAAAATTGATTTCTAATTGCAATCCACGCGTACTGAGGTCAAAGGCGAGCAGCCTGTGAAAGTGGCCACAACTTGTTCTACGGTTTCTTGGGAATCCATTATCTGAGACACACACAAGTTCCACATAAACACTTCAAACTTAAAATTATTAAATATTATATTAAATAATGCAGGTAAATAATATAAGATACACACAAATTCAAAAGAAACACTTTAAATCTTAATAATATTTAAGCTCTGCTTAATTATTTTTACAGCGCAACTCAATTTCCAGAAAAAGGATATAGTATACTTCAAGGTAGAAGCAACTTTGTGCCTGAATTTTCTAAAGTTAATTTCGGTTTTTAAGGCTGTTTTTTCAGCACTCAAAACTATTTTGTAGAATGCTTTCAATCGACACAATAAATTCAATCAGCATTCTCTTTTAAGGGCGCATAAACACCTAGAAAAAATTGTTTTCGAATTTTTTTTGGTATTATTTTCTTAAAGTTTAATATCTTAAGAATGTTTGGTCCAAGTTTCAATTCATAATTCGAAAAAGTTATAAAGTTATAGCCAAAAAGGAGCGAAATATATTGACAAATTTTCAAACGCGTTTTTCTCGAAATATCTGAAAAACCATTAACCGATTGACTTGAAATTTTCTGTGGATATTCCATACATAAATATCTAGTCTTTATCGTAGGATTTTTTTTTTAAGGATTTTTATTTTTTGTTTTTTATTGGGAAAATAGGGACGACTTCTTCTTATGAAAATCGCAGCTTTATGTTTAAACGATTGGCATTTTGTCAAAAATCGATATTTACAAAATCGGCTATGTTAAAGACTAGATTAAAGTATCTATTTTGATAATCTATTTTGTTTTTTAATATTGGATTATTTATGAGGTAACGGACCCTGGACCTTGGACCTTAATTAAAAAATTAATTACTCCGTTAATTTTAAAAATTTTTTAATGAAAAATAATTTAAAAAAAAAACTTAAAAGTGTATTCTTTTACCTAAAAGAAAGCCCGATTCAATAACTCAAATAGACTCTTTAAAAAAAAATCAAAAAATTGAATTTTTTTGGCCCTCTAGGTGTATATATTATATAACTATAAAAATATTCAAAATTTATATTTTTATTTATATTTATATATATATATATATATATAACAATAAAAATATTCCAAATTTATATTATTATTTATATTTATATTTTATATTTCAGAAAGCAAAGAACCTAAGATCTTGAATCTAAATCCCTCTTTTCCTGCGACTTTTGAAAGAAAGCCCAAAAAGAGACTGGAAGACTGGAAGAAGACCAGGAAGCGCTATGCATCTTGCTACTATTATGTGCAGCAGGAAAGAGAGAGAAGACAGCTTAGCTTTTCGTATATTCGATTTTTTTTTATTGCCTTTCTACATTCCGTTACATTTCAAATCGAGGTTCGAGCTCGAGGTGAGAGTTCAGAGGTCACAGTTCAAGTTCGACCTAGTTGCGACGACGACGACGGCGCAGGCGCAGCCGGTTGATGCGGTTGTTGCGGCGCAGGCGACGGCGGGCGATGCGGTGGCGACGGTTCTGGCGGTTGCGGTTCCTGCGGGCGCGTCTGATGGCGCGACGGCGCTTCTGCTGGCCGCGGCGACGCAGGCGGCGACGATTCTGGGCGGCACGACGACGATTGCGCCTGGCGGCGTTGCGGACGTCATCCAGCTGGCGGCGCAGCTGATCGTTCATGTCCTTCTGCCGACGCAGCTCGATCTCCTGCTTCAGCTCGGAAACGGTTAGATCGCCATTGTTGTTGGCCTTGCTGGGGCGTCGGCGCAATGATGATGATGATGATGAGGACTGGGCACGCTTGCCGGCCACGACCAGATCCAGGCTGTTGTCCTCATCCTCGTCCTCCTCATCGTCGTCCTCCTGCTCGTCATCCTCGTGCTCCTGGCCGCGCAGATACTTCTCCTGCCCCACCACATCGTACTCATCGTCGTCATCGTCGCTGTCGTCCAGCTGCTGCTGCAGCTGATTGTTGATGTTGTTCAAGAGCCTGGCAGCCGGAGAGGGGGGGGAGTACTGGCGCGTGGCGGTGGTGCCGGTGGCGCTGGTGGGGCTGGCGCTGGTGGTGCTGGTGCCAGTCGAAGTAGTGGGACCAGTGGGTGAGCCTGTGGTTGTCGTTGTGCCCGTGCCAGTGCCCGTGCCCGTGGTCGTCGCTGGGGGTGGGCAGGCGGGCTGCTTCATTGCCATCAGGGCCTGGAGGCTGCGAGCCTCGATCTGGACGGGCTGCTTGAAGACCTGGAACTTGGTCTGGATGGGATTGGAATCGGCGGGCTCCTCATTCGAGCGAGCCACTAAAAGAGGAGAGGAAGGGAAAAGGAGAGGTAAGCAAAAGGAAAGGTAAGTAAAGGAGAGGAAAGTAAAGGATGAGGAAAGCGATGCCCGGCTGCTACTCACCACCTGCTTGGGCGATAATCGCTGTGCCCAGCACCAGCAGAGCGCCGTAGATGAACTTCATCGTTGGGGTTTTCCCGTTAAGAACTTGACCGAAATTTGAAACTTCTTGGCAGGACGACTGCTGCTTCTGGGTGGAGGAGCTCTCTGTGCTTGTCTGTGCCTTAGGGAAGGTCGCCGGTGGACTGTGACATTGCCAGCGGCCATCGGGGGTTATATACCCGACGCTCCAGTTATGGATTAGCGGCGGCGGCGGCAATGGCTGCCAAGCGAACCCAGTTCTCATTATCATTTCATTTTTGCAAATTTGCACATTTGCCAAAAAGATTTTTTTTTTTGCATAAATTTCGGTGACCGCTGAGCGCCGATTCCCGATCGTCGATCGTTGAACTAGTTTGACCCAAACGACATTTTCTAAACGAAATTCAACGTAGTAATTTGGGTCTGAATGAACCCTTTTTTGAAATCAATTGATTGTCTTAGTAATGAGCCGGAAAATTTAATTTTAGCACTCATTGTGAATACCTTAAAAACACTTGTTAAATATGTAATTAAATTGGTATTCAATTTAAAGTTTGATTATTAAAATTTTCTTGGAAATATATTCAATATCAGTTTAGGTTTCAACTAGAAGTGAGTTAATATCTTTAACTCATTGCAGAATAAATTGTTTATCCAGCCTGAAGGCCTTAGTCGCTCTGGCTTTAAATAATTGTAATAAGTAAATTTAATTTGTTATTACAATAAAAATCAATCAATCAAAATTGTTTATCTACTCAAAGCCATCATTTAGATATTTAAATATCTGTTATGTGACTTGTGACCTCAAGAAGATGCTAAAAACAACTCTTAAGTTTAATAGAACTTAAGGTTTACAATATTGTTAATATATTTAATATGTTTATATTGTTATTGTTGTAAAGTTACTATTCTGTAGGAACAGAAAACAATGGAGGAAGATAACATTAAAAATAAGAAGCTTAACATTTATGGTGAAAGATAAAACAAAGTCCCAAAAAGGTAAGTAAGAAAAAAAGAATTCAGTCCTTTTGATTTGGTCCTTCGAGCCGGACAGAACCAGTCCTTTATCCCTGTGTTTTTCCCTTCAATTCAAGGGAACTCCCCCCAAAATAAAACGGTTTGCAGGGGAAATTATTCGTCTGATTTCGAATAAATATTAGCTTTAAACTAAACTTCAATCCATAACTAAAATTTGAGTTGAGTTAACAGAAATTCTGTAATGAAGATCCCAGAAAACTAATGGCTAAAAGCCAGAGACAGAGAGAGATAGGTAGAGAGAGGAAGTGGTGCTACGATCCACTTTCTTTCCTTCTAAGTAGAGACTCTTCCAAGGCTTTAATGTCACATCAACCAGAGAATCTGTATCTATAAATCCTTAGAGATTCGGAACTACAGAGATCCTACTTTAGGGAGTTTTTGCATCCCGTTAAAAGCTCCCCCGGAGACCTGGCTCATTGAAAGTTCTTGCGATTCATTCATTCATTGATCTTTATTCGGGTTTCTGGCTGGGGTTTTCGGGGGACTTAACCCTGGACACGGATGACGTGGTTCCTGTTGGGCGTGCCCTGGCGGAAGCGGTTCACCAGGCGCATGTTCTGGCGGCGGTTGCGGCGCTGACGACGCTTCTGCTGCTGCTGGCGGCGGCGACGCTGCTGCTGGCGGCGCTTCTGCTGCTGGCGACGCTTCTGGTTCTGCTGCTGGCGGCGACGGCGCTGGTTCTGCTGGCGGCGGCGGTAGCGCTGCTGCAGCTTCTGGCGCTGACGGCGGGCGCTCATCTGGCGGCGGCGGCTGGCCTGCGAGCGTGCCACCTGACCATGGCCATGGCCGTAGTGGGCATTCTGCACGTCGTTGTCGTTGTCGTCATCATTCTCCAGCTGGAACTGCTGCTGCTCCTCCACATCCTGATCCTGATCATCGTCATCCTCCTCCACATCGTTGTTGGCCTGACGGTAGCCAGTGGCTGTGGTTGTGGGCGAGGCGGTTGTGGGAGTGGTGGTGGTGGTGGACGTGCCCGTCGACGTGGTGGGACCCGTGGGGCTTGTCGTCACGGTGCTGGTGCTGGGCAGGGTGGTGGTGGTGGGTGCCGCTGTGGTGGTGCTGCTGCTGCCCTTGAGGCTATTGAGGATGTCCGTTAGCTGGGAGGCACTCAGGCGTCCCTGGGCGGCGGGCTCATCCCGCTGGCGACCCAAGAAGCTCTGCTGGGGCTTGGCTGTAAGGGAATGGGAGGGAGAAGCGGGTTTAGAGCTGCTGGGAGAAGTCTTTGCGAAAGGGTTAACACCCACCGTTGGCGTATGCCACCGCCAGGCAAGCGACAATCAGGAATCCCTTCATCAGATGCATCTTCTGGCTAATCCTTGGGACGGCTTATCTCTCGATTCGATATGTAACGATTCTTTTGGGAATCTCTTGGATGGCTGCTGGGCTGCCTGTGACTGACTTCTGGGGTCGAGACCCGGCATATTTATATGTAACCACTTACATGGCTTTGGCCCTTTGGGGTTACAACAAGCCCATGGGTGTGACAAGGAGAGAGAAAGAGAGAGAGAGAGCGAGATATAGGCCCTAGTTTTTTTAGGCCTACGAAGAAAGGGCCAACCTAGACGGCAATTCGCTCGTTTAGTTAAGTTTTTTCTTTCTTTTTTTTCGCCGGCGTTGTAAACGCTTTGCATATTGCCATAAATAATCGCAGCTGACCCGTAACCCCAGCGGCCGATCGCTGTTCGATCGCTGATCATTAGCATATATCTCGCGAAACGCCAGCATTTGCATATTCACATTTGGCCATGGCTTCCAGCCAGAATCTTGCCAAGTTCTGGGCTTCTCTTTGGGCTTCTTTTGGGCTTCTTTCAAAGGGCGAAAGTGGGGGGGCAATGAACCATCCGAGGCGCTGACCCCGCTGAGATTTTTGTGGGAAGAACAGAGAGAGAGAGCGGGAGAGCTTCTGGCGTTGCCAGGGGAAGAGAGAGTTCTCTTTTTTGGAGTTTAATATTATTTTACAACTAATTTTAGGGGTATTTTAACTATGAGGAAGCCTTGAGGTGAGACAGGATGTCCTGCTCTTAACTGGAAGTTCTTAAATCTGTATCTAAAAGATTGTATAATCTATTTCTTTCTATTTTCTGTTTGAGATAGTTTTGGAGAGAAGAAACTCTGTAATTTTGCTAGGAAAGTTCCCTGTAAAGGTCGAGTAACTCCTCTTAAAATATAAATAGTAATTATAATAGTATTAGTAATAATACTTATAAAAAGAGTATTAATAAAAGGACTTCCAGTATTATTACTTATAGTAACAAATTAATTAATAATTAATATTAAAACCCCCTTAAAGCTACCTTAAACTCTATTCCCCACTCAAAGGCACCTCTCCCCCCCTTGATCCTGCTGCCAGGATCAAGGATCCCGAGCAAATAATTAAGAAAAAAAAAAAATATACATGTTTTGCATACAAAGTTCAGTTTATTTCCGGCATCAGAGTCTCGGCATTTACGATCTACACACGACGTCCGCGACGACGGCGCAGGATGCGCATGATGCGGCGGCGCTGCTGCTGCTGCTGACGACGACGACGCTGCTGCTGCTGGCGGCGGCGACGGGCGGCGTTGCTCTGACGGCGGCGCTGGCGCTGCGCCTGCGAGCGGTTCCGGTTCCGGCGCTGACGCTGCGTTTGGCGACGACGGTTCTGCAGACGCTGGCGGCGCATGCGCTGCTGGTTGCGCTTCTGCTGCTGACGCTGACGGCGCAGCAAACCGCGGATGCGCTGGTTATGCTCCCGCTGCAGCCGCTGGATGCGGCGACGATTGCGCTGGGCGGCCTGGAACTGGCGCCACTGCATCTCGGTGGGTCGGACCACGCCTCCAGCGGCGGCAGACTGCTGCTGCTGTTGATTCTCATTGCCGGAGGCCAGCATGTAAAAGTCTTCGCCATCATCGTCATCTTCATCACCTACGACTTGGGGCTCATCATCATCGTCATCATCATCATCTCCTTCGTAGGAACGGGCCAGCTCATCATTCGAATCCTCAATGGAATCCTCCTCCGCAAGACCAGGACCAGAACCGAAGGCACGTCTGCTTGTTGTGGTTGGCGAAGTTGTTGTTGGACTGGTGGTGCTGGTGCCAGTGCTTGTGGTTGGCCCCGTGGGGCTGGTGGTAGCCGTGGAGGTGCCGGGGGTGGTTGATGTGGTGCCGGCTGCGGAGGCTGTAGTCGTGGTGGTGGTAGTCTTCAGTGCCGTCAGCTTGTTGGCAATCGACGAGGTGAAGCGGGCCTCAGCATGGGGATCGGAGACGCGCTGACCCAGGCGATAGCGACGCTCGGCTGATCAGAGGGGAGAAGCGAAGCGTTAGAAGCAACCTGATCCCTCCACAGGATTTCCCATTTGAACTCCGAACTTACCCAGACCGCCGGAGGGGGCCAAGAGGGCGCACAGCGCCAGAGCCAGGCTCAGCTGAAGCAAAGCGTGCATTTCTGCAAAAAGGGGATTTTTTTTTGGAAAGCGGAAAAAGGGGGGCTAGCTAAAGGACTCCTTGATGGTGTGTCTCCTGGGTTCACTTGTTGCCACTGAGCTGGGCACTCACAACTGACTGACAACTGATGGCTTGTCCCGGGATTTTATAGGTGGCTTTGGCAGTCGTCTGGCTGATCGATTGCTGTCACTCCCCGGACTCCACGGCTTCCCCCCCCCTCCCAGCTAGTCGGTCATATTAGCCAAAAGTTCGCAAGGGGTCACATGGGAGAGACCGGGTCGCGAATTTTATGCTAATTTCCCGCTCGCACATCTCATTTGCCAAAAAAAAAAACAAAATTCGCATTCTTCTTTTGCTGAGCAGCCGATGATTGATTGACGTCCAAAAGCGTCAGAACGTGGCAGAACTCTTTCTTGGCCCAGAACCGAGCTTCTGGGGCAAGTTAGTTCTCCGTTCAGTCCATTGCCAGCCTCCATTTCCGTTTGCCAATTGAACGAGGTTACGATTTACCAGGTCACAGAGGCAACGAAACAATTACTAAGTGAAATTTAAACTCAAGAAGGTCTAGAGGGACTGAAACTGGGGGTTAACAGTCCCCAAAATCAAGCCAATAGTTTATTTAAAAGTTAGTTTTAATTCAGATATTGAAGCTATAAAGATTATGCTTCTTATATCTGTTTTAAATCAATTATAGTTTGCCCTTTAATTTGCCCACATAAATGACCCTTAAGATCTTCAATTTATATTATGGAAAAAGATTTGATAATAAACATAAAATTAATTGTTAAACAATAAAGGCATTGCTTGCAGTACTATATAATATTTTATAAAAATGCTGGACGAAACTAAGAATATTTAAACTGCTTTTGAAATAAAAATGCGTATATATTATATTTTTATAAAATACTTCTCTTGAAATTTTTTTATAAAATATTATATATACGCATTTTTTATTTCAAGAGCAGTTTAAATATTCTTACTTTCGTCCAGCACTTAGGACTAGAACTCAATAATAAACAATAAATAAACAATAATTAAGTTAAACATTAAATAGAATAAATAAATATGTGCAAGAAAGCAGAAGAATAAAAACAACACCGAGAAAATAGGGAACATCATAAAATATTAAATCGATAGTAAAATATTTGACGCATTTTAATGAATTGAGAAACTTAAAATTAAATTCAAATTTTGCAAAATCTGAATCTATTTTGTTCTAACATTTTTCTCATTTCCACATTAATCAATATCAGACCAAAGTTTTTGTATCTTATTTTACCATGGAATTAATTCATGGTAAAAATAACAAACAAATAAAATTGTACTAGGTAAATATGAACAAATATTTTATATGAAAAGCTCAGCTTAACTCTGCAAAAACGAAACTATGGAACATTAACTTAAATATTTAAACTGAAAAAAAAATGCTAAGAAAATAAAGCACTCTAAATACTAAATAAAAAATAATAATTGTGACCTTAATCATTATAAGTTATATAATAAAACTCAATAGTTATTATTATATTTATAGAAAAATACAATAATAAATTTATATACAAATATAAGTAATAAATATTATTATTATTATTTGTATTAATAAGTATAATATTAATCAAAATTTAAAGAAGTAATTCACTAGATTAAAAAAGATATATAGTGTACATTAAGTATATCTTTATGACACAGGTTTAATTTATTTTTTCCAGCTTGTCCATTATTTTGAATTAAAGCTGTGGAGATGTCATTTAAGTTTCATTATAACTAAAACAATATTTTTAATATGTTCTTTAACATATGCTTTATAATATGTTAAAACTTCATTCATTTATTCTTATTCCTTTCATTTAATAAAAATGTTAGAAAAGCCCTTTTATGGGTGTAATCAAAAATCAAAAATTTATAAAATATTTTACCGCCCTAAATACCCTAAAAGGGAAAATGCTTTATTGAGTTGGAAAATAATTAAAGTTTATTTTTTGTTACAGTTGTAGTTGGTACATTAATGTATAATATAAATGTAGATTCTGTTGCACACAACTATATATCCTCCAAGGAAATATAGAAGATCGTTCCGTATCAAAAGTTGCTGAAAAAATCCCGGATAAACGATCTGTTTTCCCCTTAAACAGTCTCGATTTCTGGGTATTTATATCAAGATGAGCCTCAAAAATACCTCATAAGTACCTTTTAGGTATCTCATAAATACAGCGTGACTCCTGTCACCCTAATCCATATCCATCCGGATATATATCTATCCCAACATAACTCTCCCCTCGTATTTTCCCACCCATCATCCCTTGACCCCAAAGTTCTCCCTCAAAGTCTTAGTTTTATATCACATTTTATTCATTTGTCGCATCGTTTGGGGTCATGTGGTTCGTGGAGGGATCTTAACTATAATACTATAGAGAGAGGGGGGAGCGTGGGCAGTGCTCCTGCTGGTTCTAGCCCTGGAGGACGACCTGGCCACGGCGCCGCTGGTTGCCGCCGCGCCGCCGATTGCCACCATTGCCGTTGCCGGGACGGATGACGCGGACGTTGCGCCGACGGTTGCCGCCGCCGCGGTTGCCGCCGCGACGACGCCGCTGAACGGGACGACGGCGACGACGGGCGTTCGTGCCCCTTCGCCGGATGTTGCGGCGGCCGCTGTTCTTGCGACGACGCACCACCACACGGTTGGCGCGCTCCTCCTCGATCTCCTCAGAGTCGGAGGGGACACCACTACCGGCGGAACGCTCCATCAGGGCAACCACAGCGCCATCGGGAATGGCATCGAGGGCGGCACGTGGCACCAAAAGGGCGGCCTTGCCGGTCTTCTCGTCCAGAACGCTCTGTCCCTCGATCTCGATGATGCCATCGGGCACCATAATGGCACCAGCCTGATCCCTGGCCACCATCATCTGGGTCTTCTTGGGCATCATCAGCTGCTGCTGCTGCTGCTCCTGCTGGTCATCGTCATCCTGCTCGGCATCGTCCTCCTCCTCCAGCTCCTGACGCCTGCGGGCCAGACCGCTGCGGGCAAAGTTCAGGCCCAGCTGGTGCTCCAGCTCATCGTTCAACTCCTCCTCGTCCACATCGTCGTCCTCATCATCGTTTTCGACATTGTTCTGTACTTGACCATCGTCCTGATCCAAGTCAGCATCGTCCAGCTCCTCGACAATCTCGAAACCCTTGACCACAGTGCCGGCATTGGCACGACCCTGGGGTATGGTCAGGAAAATGTAGGGATGCTGCTGTTGCAACCCCCTCTGGAGCTGCCGGCGACCCTGCAGGCTCTGGCTGGCTCGGGGCTCGGCCAAAGCCAAACACAGGCTGGCCACCAGCAGACAGACTCCCAGTTTGCTCATCTTCCAAAAAAAACACAGGCAGAACAGAAATTGCACACAACCAAAAAAAAATTAACTCCTAATTGTAAGCAAAGTCCGAGCCAAACTGTACGATCCGCAGCCGTGGCATTAGGTTTTTATGCGAAAAAGTTCTAGCCAGAATTTAGAACTCAAAGCCCGGAGAGAGCCTCCACTCAGAAAGCGAGGCTCTGGGCCATAATTGCGGTCGATGGCGGCATAATTTCAAGTGGACGGATGGATGCCCCCCCCGAAAAAAGCGAATAAACAAAATTATAGAAAAGAAAAAAAATTAAAGAAAAGTAGAAATGCGAAATGCGAATAGAAATGGTAATGAAAGAGTGTGTGTTCAGTTCAGTTCAGTGACCTGCTTGTGCTGATGTTGGGACAAAAGACTTCGTCGCTGAATAAATCAAGAAATGCTGAATCAAAAAGTCGAGAAGTCGAAAAGTCGAAAAGTCGAAGATCACCGCCGAGACTCTGGCTAATGACAAAACAATCAGCGACACGCACAAGTCAGACTTGGATTCGGATTCCCAATCCCGAGTCCAGTTCCCTGAGAACAAAACACTCAAGAGGTTGCCGCCGCCGGAGTCATGGAACTGCTTTCCCAGTCAGCGACGCATGCGGAGTGTTCGCAGTCCATCTGGACCGTCGAATGTATATATAGTATGGTATATATAGACTTTATAGAGGCTCATGGCCACTGATTGATAGTCCCTCAAGGGAGCGGATTGCCAAGAGCGTTGATTAATTGGGAAAAGAAAATATTTCTAAGATAAAATGAAACAGGTTGAACTTTAAAAAATAAAGCTAAAAAGAAAGTATTTGAGTTCTTGTTTCTATAATCACACATTTCCCAGATATTGTAATTATAAAAAAACATTAATTGTAAGCAAAGGTTGGGGGGAATTATGAGGTATTCCTCAGAAACAAAATGAAGATAGGGGGAAATAAGGATTGTTTATAAATTTCTACAATTTATTCTCAACAAGCTGAACCCGAATTTCAGGCAATTTTCAAGGACAAGCCTTAAGATATAGTAATAAATTTTAATTAAAGATTTTTCTAAACTCAAAATTAAGCTTAGTAAGTAACACGATCTGTGTGGCTCCTCTCCCCCTCACGACAAGCATGCCACAATATCACCTGCCACATAGAAGAGCTCCTCGTAGCTCACCAGCAGGGCAGCGCCCACGGTGGTCACTTGCAACGCTTGCAACCCCCGTCCGTTCCACTCCCTTCGCGCAAAGACACTGCTGTACGAGTACCACATGCTGCTGGCCATGCAGCAGAAGCCAAAGAGTCCAAACATTCGATGGAAGAGTCTCAGGATCCTGTTCCTCACAGCCAGCATTATCAAGCCCGTGATGAAGCACGGAGCAATGAGCATGTAGCCCGCCAGGCCGCAACGACTGTGCTTCGAGGCCAAATGTAGCTCACGATCCGTGTCAACGAATCTCTTGTTTCCCTGCCTCTTCTCCAGCGTCTTGCCCAGTATGCCCAGGCCGCCGGTGCAGAGGGCGAGAGTGCCCAGGACGGCGTGCAGGGTGCGTGCCACACGGGATCCTGCCAGCCAGCAGGAGTGGCACGTGAGCATCAACGAGGCGCCCACGAAGAAGAACAGGCCCAGGCTGGAGTACAAGGCGTGATTGGCGGTGCCCAGCAGCCGCAGGCGGAGGCAGGACCAGGCCATCACCGCCATGTTGGCCAGCAACATGGCATGGGTAACGACATCAATAATCGTCCGGATGTAGTTGACTTTCAGAACGCGACTCACAAACGGACCGGAGAAATCGAAGAAGATGCCATCATCATCATCACTCGAGTTTGCGAAGCTCATAACGGGAGTCTTGTGGTTCTATGTTGTAGATTAATTTATTTACTTTTGATATTTTCTGGAATTTTTTTGGGTAGTCAAAAGTGTTTGAATGTCACTCTATGTGGAGAGCAGTGTCTGGCTTGAGTTATATTTCCTTTGACTCTACATGTTGCCTTTGGAGCTCAGTTTACTTTTTATTTAAGAAAACTTTGATACTTTGAGTTGTTGAATCTGCAAGTTATTTTTTTCTAAAGGTTTCCTTAACTATATCTCAAATTTCTAATTTTTCTAGAGATATTTATACCCCTGCAAGGTATTATAAAGATTGTCAGTTAAGGATAGATAGTAAAGGTAGTCCCTTTATCACCTATAATTCATATATATGTACAGATGTAATCCCGATTATATAATGTTCGGGTTTTCGAATGGAACCTTATTTCTTCATTAATTTATAAACCTATTATTTTTGGGGTTTCAGAGAATAATAATAAAAGCACTATAAAGACTAACCAAATATTTAAAGTGCTTAATTTAAATATTAAAAAATTTAAATTGGCTTTAAAAGGGTTTTAAAATATATAAATATATATCTAAATTAAGCACTATACAAATATTTGGGTTGTCTTTATAGTGCTTTTATTAGCAACCGACCTATATTCAATATTGTTTTTGTTATATTTATTTATTAATATATATTTCTATGATTTAATACAGCATCTAATTCCTTTTCTCTTTATTTTTTAGACTATAAAATTCTAAGCTTATATCAAATATAACTAATTCAAGAATAGTTTTAGTAGAACTTCAGGATATTTTCCAGTACATCATAATTTTAGTCAGAAGCTAATAACGCACTCATTAAGCATTTCCGACCCTATAAACCATATATATTCTTGATCAGCATCAAAAGCTGAATCGATTACACCATGTCCGGGTGAAAAAAAAAATTTTTTAATTTTTTCCATTTTTTTCGGGGGGTTTATCATTAAAATTGTGAAAATATCGAAAAAAAAATTTAATTTTTTTAATTTTAAATTAAGTTTGCTGAGTTGTTAAGCTAAAAAAAACTAACACAGAAAATCTTTCCGAATTGAATTTAAGGCATTTTTGGCTAAGTTATGATAGGTTAAAAATTGGGTTTTTGATCAAATTTCGAATTGCAGGGTATACAGGTTTCGGCTTATCGAAATTTAATTTCTTTCTTAACAAATAATGCTTTTGATTCTATAAAAATCAAATTAAATCGTACATCAGCCATGAAACCGATGGGTAAATTTAAAGATGAATTGTAAGGGTGAAATAATAATAAATAATTAGTAATTCTTAATAATAGTAATAAATGGTTAAAATATCGTTAAAAACGAACCATATTCGGTTGAATCTTAAAGTTTAAGGTATATAATGTTAGGTTTTTAATATTATTGAAATACATAAATAAATAAACAAATAATATTAATTTTAAAATGTTAAAAACTGCTTTCCCAACCTGAAAAGCAATAGCAAGTTGCCAAGTTGAAAACCCCTAAAACTAATAACTGATTTAATCTTTAAGTATATTCTTTCTTTGGACATTCTGCTCATAGATTTCAATATATCTATTCCATCTCTCTTCTCTTTAAAAAAACACCACAAATTTGGCTAATTTGTCAGTGATTAAAACGGTTATAATCTCCGATTCTTTGCATTCCCTTTTGTAGTCATCTTCCTGGTCACTGGACTGGATTTCGTGGAGATCAAAGAAGTCACGAATATTGTGGAAAATATTCAGACATTTAGAATATTTCAGACATAAATATATGCAGATATTAACTGAAAGCTATACATATTCATGGGCCAGCCAAGTCCTAAAGAATTTAGATTCAGGGATTTCGAGAACATCAATGAGATTTGCCAGGGTTTTTTTATAAAAAAAAATATATATCAGGGTCTAGAACGGAGTTCTCTCATCAATGATATCTGATATTAAAAAGAGCATAAATCCAAGACCTAGAATACTTCTTGTGTCAGAATTAAGGTCAATTCCGTATAGAGAATGAATATATTAATTAATCTTTTGTGACTTTTTTTTGGCTCTCCATGAACTGTTAACCCAAATTAGGTCAAAGTTGGTGAAATTCCGCAACTAACGGTAGAAATTTCCCCTCTCCATCCCCCCAGAAAAAAAAACCAACACTTGGGTCAATTTTTAATTTTAAATTTATACATATTTATTTTTCATCTCTTAGTTTATTTTATTTTCTTTTCTTTTTTTTTTTTTGATAATTTTTTGCAAAATCCGCTTGGCAACAGATGGCGAGAGCAGAAATTTCCAAAAAAAAGAAACCGCTTGGAATAAAAGTTAATTTCCATAAGAATGTGCCGAGGGAGAAGTTCAACGGGGTCAAAACCAAAAAAAAAAAAAGCCCAGAAGAGTCACAAGAATTAAAAAAAAAAAAATCAAATCAGAAATCGGCAAAAATCGACGGAGCAACGGCATAAAGAAAGCTGCTTCTACTGGCAGATGGCTAATAAATTGATTTAAGCCAACTTCTGCTGGGCAGGGCCCCAGCGAGTTGAAAGTTCATTGCCTTCTCCGGTGGCGGCATTAATTATGGCCCGGCCAAGACTTTGGCAGGTGCTGACCCCTCTCTGCCCTGCGGGAATTTATGCATATTTCTGCACACGCCTGACTACGAATGGAAATAATAATAATAATAATAATAACCCCCCCCCAAAAAAAACCGAATCCAAATTTAAAACCGAATTTCTTTTGTGCCTTTCTGCGACTTCGCCACTTGCCTGAGCGTTAACCCCGCCGCGTTGGGCATAATTAACGAATCTCCACAACGAGATAATGTTGTCAACGTTCTTTGCATTTTTTTTTCAACTATTTTTTCAGGCATTTCTTCTCGATTTTTTTGTACTTATTATTTTCCTATTTCTTTACTATTTTTTTCTATTTTTTAAACTATTTTTTTACTATTTTTTGTACTATTTTTTGTTCTTTTTTTCCTCTACTTTTTGTACTATTTTTTCTCTATTTTTTTGTACTATTTTTTCTACTATTTCTTCACTATTTCTTCACTATTTCTTCACTATTTATTGTACTATTTTTTTGTATTTTTTTCTACATTTCTTTTGCGGCCACTTGAAGTGCTCGCATGTTGGCCCAATAATGTTCCCCTGATTGGCGGTCCAGTCCGGTCTCTTGGCATGATTATGCGAATTTCCATGGCCGTCAGGGCCCCATAATTGACAGCTCTTCATCGCCTCGTTGGATCTTCATCTGATCTCAGCTTGGAGGCAGCGATCTTTCCGCTTGATTCGCTAAACGTTCCCCTCGGGGGTCTTCCAGCTGTAATGAAAGAGAATCGCTGCCCGTTTTTCCCAGAGTGTACTGAGGGTACTGAGTTTAATGAGTGTTCTGAGTGTACTCATTGTTTGTTAATGCCCAAAAAACCAAAAACCATGGAGAGATTAGAATGAGCTAAGAAAAATATATGATGCTAAACTAATTATTCAATATTCAAGGAGCCTTGAAGGTAATAAAGTGGATTTCTTTTATGACTAAGGGGAATTCAGGGGAAACTCTTAGTTATAAAATGTCTAAAATTTGTATGTAAAAATTGTAGAAACAAATTTTTAAATAAAATAATCTTTGCTAAATCTAAAGCTATCTATCTTTTAAATCTTTTAAATAAAGTTTATTTCTTTTAAGATTAAATACTTTAAAGGGAACTCATGGGGGAACTATTGTCTGACCTTAAAATTGATTTATGAAATTTATAGGTAAAATTGTAAATACAATTTTTAAAATACAAAAATCTAGGCCCTTTTAGGTCTCATAAAGCCTGACTAGTTTTGTAATCAAAGATCTGGGATAATATTATTGAAATAATCATGATTGAAATTCTATTAATTTAATATTTTATAGGGATTTTATCACAAATAAATAAGGCTCTCTTTGTTCTTCGAAAAAAAATAGTTAAGCAAGATTATGAATCAGATTTCTATAGAAAAGCTTCTACTAAACTCTTTTAAAATAATTTTTTTTCCTAGAAATCTACATTTTCAGACTAACTTTAAGCTTTTCCCAAGCTCTTACATATCCTTATCTTTAGTGAGAACTTTTCAGCAAAAAAAAAAACTATCTTAGATCTTTACCAGATCTTAGATCTTCCCTTAACTCAAGCTGACTGCTCTGACACCTTCGCCAGAGTCCTCATAACCTTCCCACAAAAAGCTAAGGGCTACAAAATCGCACCATACCAGGGTTGCCTACGATCGATTACAATCGGAGGTCAGTCAACTGTACCTACGCCAGATACCGTTAATCGACTTAATCGATTCAATATTTCGGAATTAATTAAGCAAGAAATGCAAAAAGAAAAAAAAAAACAAAAACAAAAAAAAACAATATAAATAGCGTTAAATTTAAATCGGTCAACGGGCACGGGCCTCATTAATTAGCCATTCATTCCAGGTTCAGGTTCAGGTTTTTGCGGACCGCGCAGGTCAATGATCTCACGCCTCGGATCTTGGCCTGAACTTTCAACTGGTCGAGGTGGAATAATTAAATTTAAATAAAAAAAAAAAAATAGAGATATTTTTGGCTATGCTAATCGCAGTTCTTGACGCTCTTTCCTTCTCTTTTGGACTCTCTTTCGGATTTGGTTAAGGCATTAACACACGCAAAAAAAAAATGTAAAAAAATTTATTTCTTTTGTGGTTTTCACTGGGGATTGAAAATCGTTTGTTTGGTTTTTTGCTTGTTATTTTTCATTTTTTTTTTTTTTTGGATTCTTCAATATTTTTCAAATCATTTTGAGTTCGTTTTGAGTTCGTTTTGTTATCGGAAGTGTCTTTTTTTTTTACAGAGATTTAAGAGCAGGTTCCTCCTGTTTGGGAGATGACTTTTCCTCCTGATTGATCTCCTCCTTCTTGGGTTCTTCCTTGAGGGGTTGCTCCTTCTGGAATTCCTCCTTCTGGGATTCCTCCTTCTGGATTTCCTCCTTCTGGGTTTCTTCCTTCTTGATTTCCTCCTCTTTGGGAGCTTCCTCCTTCTTGATTTCTTCCATCTTCATTTCCTCCTTCTTGATTTCCATTTCCTCCTTCTTGATTTCCATTTCCTCCTTCTTGATTTCCATTTCATCCTTTTTGATCTCCTCCTTTTGGACCTCCTCCTTCTTGATCTCCTCCTTCTGGACTTCCTCCTTCTTGATCTCCTCGTTCTCGGCCTCCTTCTGGATGGTGGTCAGGGCTTCGGGACTTTCCAAAGATCGTCCGCTCTTCCTCAGGGCGAATCGCCTGTTCTGGGTCAACAGATCAAAGTAGGGATGGAAATCCCCGTAGGACACATAACGGGCATCGCCATACGCAGGCTGAACGTGGCGGGACAGGCCGGGCTCATCGTCATCGCCGACAATGATGAACTCCTGCTGCTGCTCCGAGGCAGCCATCTGGGCAGCTGGCTCCGTGGAGGCCGCCGGCATCATCATCATCTGCTGCTCCTCCTGCTGCTCCTGCTTAACCTCGGTGGCCTCCATGGCGGGCTTCTCCATGGCATCCATGGCCGGTGCCTTCTCCACAATCGTTCCAGGACGAATGCGAGTGGGCAGGACACCCGAACCGCCGGCCTTCACAGGCTTGGCGGCAATCAGAACGGGCTGGGCATTGATGGGCTTGATGATCGAGGACGCCGTGGAGGATCCGGTGCGCGATGGTGGAATCTGCGGTGGCTGGAAGATGTCCATCAGAGAGGCATCGGCCAGCAGGGGCACCGCCGAGGCGGTCAGATGGGGACGCTTCTTCTTCTTCTGCTGCTGCTGCTGCTGGGCAGATGAGCCTGTCGAAGATCCCCTCACCGGCTGAATGGCGCTCTGGGGAATGTTAAGGATCAGTGGCTGAGCCTGAATGCCCTCGGCCAGGGAGACCACCGATTGCTGATCCGGCGGCGAGAGTCCCAGCTGGCTCCATGGAATGGTGATGTACTGAGTGGGACGACCCTGGCGTCGCACGGGCACCGTCAGAGGGGGCTGCGGGTAGGCACCGGCGGCCGGCAGACGCTGGCGCTTGCCCTGATAGGCGTAGGGATAGCCCAGCGGCTGCTGGTTCAGGCCCAGGAGTTCGGGAGCCAAATAGACGGTCTGTCCGTTGCGGTTCACCAGCAGCGTGGTCTGCTGGGGACGACGGGTCTGGGCGGAACCGGAACCGGAAACGGAGGTGCGGCGCAGCTTGGAGCCAGCCTCGACGGGGGCCTGGCCGCGGGCAAACTGCCGGATCTGGCTGATCAGACTCTGCTGGCCGCGCTGGATGAAGTTGGGCTGGTTCTGGGAGCGACGCGTCGAGCTGGAGGAGCCAAAGACCGGCTCGGGCAGGAAGCCCTGCTCCTGGCTGTCCTGGTCATCGTCCTGCACAACCTCCTCCTCATCATCATCGTCCTCGTGCTCGTCATCGTCCAGCTCCTCCTCGTCTTCGGAGTCCTCGGGCACCTGGATGGGCTTCTTCTGGGCCTTGGTCCTCTTGTTCTGACTCTGGCGACGCTTCTGGCTCACCACCTGGGTCACCTCCTCCTGCTCCTGCTCCTGTTCCTGCTCCTGCTGCTGTTGCTTCTTCTGCTGCTGCTGCTGCTTCCTCTTGGGTTTCTGAGCCGCTGCCTGAGTCTGCTGCTTGCGCTTGGGCTTCTGCTGGGGACGCAGCTCCAGAGAGTCATCGTCCTCAAAGTGCTCCAGCGACAGATCGTCCTCTTCATCGTCATCGAACTCCTCATCGAACCTGTTGCCCTGGAAGTAGTCGTCCTCGTAGTAGTCATCCTCAAACGAGTCCAACCGATTGTTAAAGCGGTTAGGACGCTGGCGACGCCTGTTTCCGTTTCCATTTCCATTTCCGTTTCCGTTGAAGTTACCATTTCCGTTGCCTCCGTTTCCGTTGCCCCGACGATTGCCATTCCGCGACGGCCTCTGCTGCACCCTCACCACAATGTCCGGCTTCTGGGTGGTGGACGTCGTGGCCGGAGCAGCGGTGGTGGAGCTGGTCTGCACCGGTGTCTCCACAAAGCTCGGCAGCTGTTGGCCCAAACGATCGTTGATCCAACCGGAAACGGAACCGGCCAGCGTGGAGAACGAGGAGCCCAGCTGCTGGGCGGGATTCATGCCAAAGAGCCAGGTGCTCGGAGCTGCAGGGGTGCCCGAGGCCGGCGTGGCTGCCTGCTTGCCTTGGATCTCCTCCAGCGAGGCTTGACGGGGCTTGAAGGCGATCAGCGGATGGATGATGAAGTCGGCCACCGTGTGGGTCTGGCCGGGGGCAGGTGCTGCTGCTGCTCCCGCTGCTGCTGTAGCTGCCTTTACCATGCCACCTGCCGACGCCATCTCAGCGACGGGTGGCTTCTCTGTGGGCGACTTGGGCGCCATGGGCGCATCCTCTGTTCCACCAACACAACAAATCACGGAACCAAAAAAAAAAAATCACACATCACAAAACGAAACACATGAAAAAAATAGAGGGGGGAAGGAGAGGGGGAAGAGAAACAACACAGAGAGGCAGAGATTAATAGGGGGTTTTTTTTTTTGGAGAGGGTTTAATCCTTTTGGGGACTTGCTTAGAATCCTACCAATCAAAGCCATATCGGCAATGGGCGACTCCGTGGACTGCTCCACCTCCGGGGCCGGGGTGACGGCCACAGCCTTCGCCTGGCCAAGGGCCAGGATCAGGACCAGGCACAGCCACTGGCCCACCACGAACTTGGTCATGGTCGTCGTCGCTGCTCTTGGTCAATCACTGGTTACAGGTTGGTCTCTCGCCGTCCGCACTCGCACTCGCACTCTGTCTAGCGATTCTTCTCGAGTTCCAATTCTCAGATTCTCGGATTCTCAGATTCTCGGATTCTCAATTCTCTAGCTCCGATCTCCGTCTCGCTGGCTGGGGGTCCACAGATAGAGGTTTCATTTGCCGAACTGTTTGGGCGAGCGGCGCGACCCGAGCTTTTTATGTGCCGTCTACAAACGTTATGGAAGAATCGCAGCGCAGAAAAGAGCGTGGGATCTGCGGAGAGTCTGCGAGTTTGCGAGTCTTCGATTCTTCTGCGGTTTTCTGCCAAAGCTCTCTCTCTTTCACTCTCCCCCTCTCTGGTTTAATCTCTCTCTCCCTCTTTTTCTCTCTCTCTCCGGGGGCTGTAAATCAATTTGCGGTTTCTTGACCGCCGGCCAAAGATTTCAGGTCGCAGGTCGGAGGCCCCGAACGGTTTTAGAATATTTTTAAAAAACTAGTTGGGCTCTGGAATAAAACTCAGTTGCCAAGCCAGCTTAGAAAATGTTTTTTGACTAAAGAAATTTCTTTCTAAAAACTAGTTTAATGCAGTTTAGGGGTAAATTCAAAACCACTTGATTTTGAATTTTATTTTTGCAAACTGCAAAAGCATGGTTTTGAGAAATTTTTGAAAACGGTTTAAAAAATCTCTAAGCAAAGAGAATCACGTAAAAGTAGAGTATTAACCGATTTTCTATTGTAATATATTCCTTTATTGTTCTTTCTTTAGGCTCAATATGCATAATTTTGGGCTATAAATAAAATAAAAGCCTAACGGTGACAGTTTTGACCTGGGAAGCATGTTGAGGCTGCTTCTCGGTCAGTTTCTATAATATTTAATACCCCATTTTGCGATTTATCTCCTAGAGCTTAATCTTATTTGTATATAGAATTTCTTTATTTAATATTTGGCAAATGTTCTTATTTTAAATATTTATTTCGTTGCTCACTGAATATAATTTCAGTTTTAAATTGATAAATAACAATTTTCCAAAATTTTCACACTTACCACACATTTGTATTCCAATATACATCGTTTACGATCTGAAAATATATAATTTATATTATATTATTAATATTATTATTATCATTAAACTTAAGTTTTGAAATTGTTTGTAAAATTACGAATTTTTAGAATTTTTTTGGAATAATTTGTGGAATATGTAGTCAAAATCTTAATCTTAAAAAATTTATTATTATGTAGATAAGGAAAAATGTACTTAAAAAAATATTTAAATAGGTACTCAGCATTTCAGTTTGCCTTAAAAATATAAAAATTATTTTTTATTTCGTTAAATGTTTGAATTTTTTCTGTAATTTGTTTCAGATAGATAAATAAATATTATAATATAGTAGTATATAAAAATATAGTTTTAGTATATATAATAATTATGCATTAATCTGACTGATAACGAAAATTAATTTCTTCAAAACAAAAGTTGCAATCCCCATCAGACCTATTTCTACTTTTATAATTTTTATTATAATTTTTCCGAAGATTTTCATTTTGAAATTTTTAAGAGTTTCAAGAACTAAATATAGTGCCTAAAAATTGCTATATTTTCTAAGTAAATCAACATAATTATGCAACTATATAGGTAACCAATATTTGATCAGTTTTCCATGCCTTTAAATACATTATAATATTTTAGGAGCTGTAAAATATATTTAATTTCAACAAATTTATGCAAAACCCCTAGTATCCAGAAATATTCTAAAATGAAAATATTTTATATTCCTCTAATTTTTTAATCGTTTCAAAAACCTAGTTTATTTATAATAAATTTATTAATAATATATACTAATTAATTAATTTTTTTTTTGCTAAAATTCCTTCTAAATTAATTAGCTTTTCCCTTTTCGATTATTAATTAGTACAAAAGAATCTTTCCTCATAATCAACCCAAATTAATCACAAATTACTTTCGAGAAATGTGAATTCCCTTGAACTTTGGCTCCATTAGTTTTTCCCGTGGCGATTTCTTTCCGTCGAAAGTGGATCATTGTGCCAATTCCGGGAATCTTTTCGCAGCCACGATCTAAAAATATAACTTTCCCTATTAACTTTCCAATATGTACATATATATAGTATGTCTGAGGTGACCCCGCACCTGAGGTGACGAGATGCGGCTTGACCCCGACTTCGGGGGGGCAACTTTCTTCTTTCGCCACACACACACACAGGCAGACACACAGACACACACGCACACCCCTACAGCCGGCTAATGAGTATTTATGCTTTTTTTATGCATTTCCATTAGCATGAAGCGAACGGAGTCGCCGCGAATTTTATTTTTTTTTCGCGCTGCGAGAGGCCTCAAAAGCTAATGAATACACGGAGCTCCTGCTTCTGGGCCTCCTCTGCATAATTTCGTTATTAAAACATTTGTTTATGTCGCCCCTAATGGGCCGCAAATATGTTGGGCGGTTATTTTTGAGGTCGTTTCTATCATCGTTACAGCAGCCGGTAGCTCCGGAGAATGTAAATAATTGCCGACAGCAATGGCATAATTAGATAAGATAAGACCGCTCCAAAAAAAAAAAATATGTTCGAAGAATAAATCATTAAATTAATAAATCGAATCGATTTCTGACTCACTGGAAAGCTGTAGGATCGCAGGATCCGACCGGCAGGGAAGAAAGAGTCGCAGAAAATCACGTGGAAAAGCTGGGAAAAGTTTTGCTCAGTTCACGAGCTTGAAATTTGGTGAAGCTTTTTTTCGACAGAGTACAGTGCGTCACGAAATCATATATGTTAGTGGATCAGTAAAGGAAATATTAACAGGAGACATTGTTTACTATTAAAGCGAAATTTTTGTTTAAAAAAATTTTATAAAATGTAGTACATATTTATCTGGTAAAAACTAGGAACTAGCAAAGCTATATGACAATAGAATGTTGCTTAATTTTTATGAAAAATCCTAAAAATATACCCTAATTATTCTAATTATTTATTATATACATTTTTTATATGTTCTTGATCCACAATCAAACTTTAAATGAACGAAATAAATTAATTTTTTCCAACATTCTTACACGAGTTATTCATCATGCCAAAAATTAACAAAAAAAAACTTCGATTTCCAACATTTTAAATACTAATAAACTAGGTTTTTAAGTCTTTAAATATTATTTAAAAATTTTACATAGAATTTATATATATATGTATACATATTTTTTAATATTTCGATATCTTCAAAGTTGTCAAAAATGTTATAGATAATTATGGATTTACAGTCGCATTTTCAAAAAATGAAATCTTTTTGAATTCAAAGCAAATGCTTATACAAAATATAATTCAATTCTCCTTTAAAATTTTAATTAATCATTATTTTTAAATATTGAACAAATATCAACAAACGTTTTTAAAGTTTGGAAATTTCAAATATTAAAATAGTTAAAAAAAAAATTAAGGTAAAATTTCAGTTTTTATCATTTTAGATTCAGTATGCAGATTAATTTTACTAATAAAAATATTTCAAATAGAAATCATCGAATTTTTTAAAATTAAATTACTTATTTATTTTAATTTAATGTAACCAGAAAATGAGCATATAAAATATCGATTTGAGGAATTGGAATATTTCAGGATTTCTTGAAAGAATTTGGTGCTCAAAAAGTCAGTGATTAGCTTTCTTTGCTCTTTAATTATTAATTAATTATTAATTCGAATGAAAAATATATTTTAAAGTTCCTTATTAAGATATTTTATTGTCCTATTTAATATAAATTCTTTATGTACCTCATTCCAATTAAATTAAATATAATAGGGTGCTAGGAAAATCACTGGACTTTTTAAGTCCCCATAAAATTAATAAATAAATATGAGAATATTTAGTGCATTCTAAGACCTCATTAATTTTAATGTCCTACCGTTTTTTAAGATATAAAATAATACTACTAATTTCTTGTATTATTTTTTTTTAATATAATATACCCCAAAGCTCCCTTGTTTGTCATAAAAAAAGAGTTTAATATATTTTCTTATAATGAATGCCTTAAACATTAGCTTTGTTACCCAAAACAAAGGCTTAAAGACAAGCCAAACAACCATGGAATTGGCCAACAATAATAACCAGATTGTTGTACGTCATTGGGAATCATAATCTATCTGCTCAACTCATAGTTTGATGGGTTAAACATGAGAGCATGGCTCCCATGGCTGGCACTAAGTAGCACCAAAGAATGGCCTGAAAAGAATACATTTCCATGGACCCAATTTGATGATTGATTTAAATGTCCGTTGCTCGGAATTGGGAACACACATTGGGCACAAATCTGGTCCAGGTCCCAGTCCAGGCCCTGAACCCTGACCCGCCCTCGAAGGGGCGGAGCCAGGGACAGTGACAAATGTCTTGCAGAGCCATTTCTGGAAGCTGAAGGAAGACTTATTGAGAATCTCACTTTTGACCCCAAAAAAAATGTTGCTATTTTCTTGTATATTTTTTTATGTTCTTGTTGTTGCTTGCTGTTTTTATATTTTTTGTATCGTATTTTTCGAGGCGACCCAAAATGCAAATTTTTGGGGCAAATTAGCCGACAATTCGGGGGGAGGGAAACTGCAGCTGGGAAGGGAACTTGAAGCTGGTCTTGGAAATGGAAATGGATGTGGATATAGATATAGATGTGGATATAGATATGACTATGGAGTCAATGTTCTGAGCAAGCGGGGTGAGGTACCATGTTGTTCTGTTTTCGGTTTCTGGTTTTTAGTTTTTTGGTTTTGGCTTTTCGGCTGTTTTTTGACTTTTGGTTCTTGGCCCGAAAGTTCCGTGCATAAATCAGTCTCGAGCATTTGCATAGTTTAATAATTTGCCAATCTCGCCCCCCTTTCCAAAATAAAAACAAAAAAAAATCCCATCCAATACAATCCAATCCCAAATCCAAGACCATTCTGTTTGGCGAAATTTCTTTTGTCTTCTCGGGTGATTTTTATGTGTCTCCATCGTCTCTGGTTTCGCCATCCATCCGGTGAACGTTCCTCCCATGTATAAAATGTCTTTGCCGGGCACTTGTTGAACCATTTAATAGAGTCACTCGGCTAGCGACGCACCAGGGTTCAAGTCCAAGTCCCAGTCTTAAGTTCCAGCCTTCCAGCATCTAACCCATAATTATGGCAATTAAGTTGGCAACTCTTCTGGCCATTGGCCTGGCTGTGTTGGCCCTCAGCGAAGGTGAGTTAGAGGAAGCTAAAGCTAAAGCTAAAGATCATTATCGTAGAACCCTGCTGGGCTTAAGGCTTAAATCATTAGTAGAAAGTCATAGTTAAAGCAGGATTTCCTTTTGATTTATTGTTTAGATTTATTTATAAAACTATTTTAATATATTATTTTCCCTTCTATTCCCTCTCCTAGCTCGTCATGTTCCTGGCCACCGGCGACAGCACTTTGGTCAGCGCGCCCTCATTGCCCCAAAGCCCCATTCTGGACCCCAAGGTCGCGTCTTTCCCGGCGCTGTGGCCATCAAGAAGCTGGTCCTGCTCAAGTTCAAGAAAATCGTTCCCATCTCTTTAATCCTGCTCAAGTCCAGCAACGAGAACGAGGCCGAGCTGGTGCCCGTCTATCCCACCGATCAGATACCTGAGAATGTTCAGTTCATACCCACTCCCAATGGCATTTCCGGTCACAAGGATGTCCAGGCCATTGCCATTCCCAGCGAGTTGCACGATCAGCTGCAGATCAATGGTCTTTCCAATCTGGAGAATATCGAGGCTCTGCTCCAGAGCAGCTCCATTTCGGCGGCCGATCATGAGGGTGATGCCCCCGCCGTGGGCAACAGCATTGCCGTGGCCCAGCCCGAGGATCTGGTGCTGGATCAGCCCGAGAATGATGAGGATCAGCTGTTGGAGGGTGTGGCTCCGGCCAGTCCAGTAACCGCCGCTCCATCTCTGCGCCGCCTCTCCGCCGATGAGCTGCTCCGGTCCGGAGTTCGCAACTCTGCCCAGCAGCAGCAGACCAGCGTCGAGGAGATCCCTCTGCTGCTGTACTCGGCCAACGATGGCTCCGTCTCGGTGTCCGGCTCCAGCTCGGGTGTCTCCGGTTTGGGACGTCGCTTTGTGGCTGCCACACCGGCCCTGCGTCGTCGTCAGCAGCAGTACTTCAACTGAGGAGCAGCAGCAGCTCCCCGCGACCAGCACTTTCATCCTCCTTCACCACCTACTCCTCCCCTCGATGGCTGTCACTGTACCACCACACTCTTCCTCCCAGGCTATAATTTTTTTTTTTAGACTGAACTGAATATAAATTAACGTTATGAGCGAAATGACAAAAGGGGCGACATGTGCTTCCGGGTGGGAAGTCTCTGGAGTTTCAAGCGGCTCCTCTGTACACAGCGAGAAATCGTCCGAAATTTTTCCAGCTCATTTTCCTTAAGGTTACAAATATTTCTCCGCCTGTACTGTCTCGAGTGGGGGATGTGGAATGTTGTCCTTGTTTCGGGGCACGACGCTTATCAAGGCGACTGCAGTTATCAGGCCTTTGTGCTCGGGCTTTGTGCCGCTGACGTGACATGTCCTGTGTGTCTGTGTCTGTGTCTGTGTCTGTGTGTGCCTCAGTTTCGGTTAAAGGATCACAGGACGCAGTCTCAGTTTCAGTTTTGAGCCTCAGCCGCTGATGTGTCCTCGTGTGTGGCAGCCTGCCAGCAAATTTTTGCAGCCAGCCAACAAACAAAGCGGCCACAAAACACATGGCACAAATTTTGCTTAGGCGCAAAAGTCAACGGCACAAGAGGGTAAGGCTGCCCCCCAAAGAAAAGCCGTGCCACCAGGCGGCGGCACAACAAAAGCGAAACAAAGATGGGGCACGTTGGCTGGGGTGAGTAGCATAACGATAAGGGGAATACCCTGGAAAGTCTGATGGAGTTTTCTTAAGGAAAAGCATACTTTTTGGCGGCTAAAAAAGCATCTGTGTGAATTACACTCGAAAATATGCACTGAAACCTTTGATATACAATTTTTTTTGGTATATATAAAAGTGAATTGGTTGCTTAAATATTGTTTAAAAAATTTCTGTTAATTATTTAACACTTTTTTATATAGAAATATATCTAGAAAACTAATTTTCTACTTGATTATTAGCTTATTTAAGATTTTAGAAGATTTCTGAGACTCCTTTATATAGAAATATATAAAACAAGCTCAATTTCTACTTATTTTTTAGCTTTTTTCTGCTTTTAAAAGATCTCTTAGGCTCCTGTAACCCTTTAGAATGTCTCCTTTTCCTCTTAAATTTCCTGTTAATTATTAAAATTTTTTTTTTATATAGAAATATCTAAAAAAAACTGATTTTCTATTTAATTCTTAGCTTATTTCAGATTTTAGAAGATTTCTGAGGCTCCTTTGACCCCTTAGGAAGTCTCTCCTCTTCCTCATAAATTTCCTGTTAATCATTTAACATTTTTTTTGTATAGAAATATATAAAAAAAAACTGATTTTCTATTTAATTCTTAGCTTTTTTCTGTCTTCAGAAAATCTTTGAGGCTCCTGTTACCCTTTAAAAAGTCTCTCCTTCCTCTTAAAGGATATCCCAACATTATTTCCTTCCCAGGACAATCGTCTATACCCCACATGCCCCCCTGTCGTGTGTCTTATTTGCCGCATTTTTGACAGCAAAAACCCCCATTTTCATACCCATTTTCACTCCCACTTCCATCCCCTTTTCCATTTCCACTCCCATTTCCCTCCCTCCCCCCCTTTTTCTCAGAGATTATGCAAGCGTTTTCCAAATTAGCCAGGCGTAGGGAATGCAAACAAAAGGGACTTTTCCGTTTTGTCACATTCGAGAGTCTACTTTTACCCGAAAAACTTGAACAATGCAGTTTGTTAGCACACAAAAAAGTGCCGCCGGCTGTCGTGGAAATTAAGTGTACATTTTTACCTCAGCGATTTGTAATTTAAGAGAAGAGTTAAGAGGAACTTGAAGCTTGAAGAAGAAATTGTGCAAATAAGAAAAACTAGTTGGTAAAAGTTGTATTTTTAAATGGCTTAAAAAAAAAAAAAGTTGAGAAAACGAAGGGATTTCTTATTTGTTGTTCAAGTTCCTCCTCAGCGGCCGTAGTAGGGCGGCGGCACATAGATGGTCACCTTCTTGCCGTCGCTGCTGTTGTTGTAGAAGCGGCCACAGGGCGGCGGGCCGTAGTATGTGTATGTGCACACAGTGCAGCAATTGATGGGCGTGGCCACCACCACCACGGGCGTCTTATTATTGGGGGGATAACGGGGGGGATAGACGGGCATCGGCGGAGGTGGTGGAGGCGGTGGTGGAGGCAAAGGACGAGGCGGCGGATAGGGTCGCACGGGAGCACAGCAGCTTTGCGGCGGCGGCGGCGGAGGAGGTGGAGGAGGAGGAGGATACGAAGGATACGAAGGATCCACTACATAAGTCTCGCAACAGGTTTGCTTCTGGAAAGCCTCCAAAGTGCAGGGCGACACACAAGAGTTGAAGAGACCCGTAATCCAGTCGTAGATCACCCCGAAGGTACGACCCTGACGCTGGGTGCTATCGAATGGCGCAAAGGCCTCGACGGAGGTGTTCAGTGTCCCCAAAGTGGAACCGGAGCTGGAGTCGAGGTCCTCCAAGCGGGAGGAGCGATTGAAGTACACATACTCAAAGTTGTCGTTGATGGAGGAACTGCTGGAGGAGCTGCTTCTTGGGGAAGAAGCAGTCCCATTAAGGGACCTGGGACGCCAGCGTTGCAAACGTACCTGTTGCTGGGCTCGATGGCGAACTGGAAGGGTTAAATAGTGGCAGGAAAATAAAAAAATCAGAGGCTTAAGTTAGCTTAAAACATAATTCAACAACGTTTAAGGAAAATTAACTAACAAATTCATAACAAACCACAGTCAAGAACACTTTAACACATTCAAAAAGAAAGCTTAACAACAACATTTACAACAATTCAACAACACTAAGCTAACTTCAACAACATCAAACCACAATCAACAATAATCAACAACATTGAACTAAAGTTAAAGTCAGTAAATATAATTCAACAACATTCAACAACACTCCGAAACATTCAACAACATTCACCAACATTCTTAAACCTCCAAAATTAAACTCAACAATAACTAAATATTTGTTTAAATATTCAGAAACATTCAAAATGCATTCACCAATGCCCAACAGCTTGCATTAGCATTTAACAATACTCAAAAAAATTCATTCAACAATTAATAACAACTCAAAAACAACATTCAAAAAGAGTGCACAATTTTCAACAACATTTTACACTCAATATTAAGGCTGATACCTTGATACAACAACAACGTTTAAGTGAACAACAACACCCAAAAATGTTGCTAAAACTAAACATTAATACTAAAAATTAATAAACATTCAACAACACACCACAACATTCAAGAAAACCATTTCACATTCAACAATGTTGCTGAAACTTCGATTCAACAACAACACAGCAACACCCAATAATACTGTTTTCACTTAACAGCATTAATTAGCATTCAACAATGATCAAAAACATTCAACAACACTTAACAAAATTCAATAAAATAAAATGTAACATTTAACAATGTTGCTGATTCAACAACAACGTTCAACAACGTGGTGCAAAACTGTGCTGTGTAAATTAACGAAATGCATTTTTTATTCGCGTGCTTACGTGGGTGACAAAAAAAAAAAAAAGACGAGGTGTTGGCTTTTGGGGAGCCCTTAAAAAACTTAAAAAAAAGAGAGAAAGAGACACTAACGTCCGTAGAAGCCGAAGCCACCGAATCCGCCGTAGGCATTGCTGTTGGCATTGGCGCCGCCACCGAAACCACCAAAGGCACCGCCATTGGCACCGGCATTCGCCCCGGAACCACCCCCAAAGCCGCCACCGCCGCCGCCAGCGTTGGCATTGGCGTTGGCATTGGCCGACTGGCCATTTCCGGCCGTGGCCGTGGCACTGCTCGAGGCCGAGTTGCTCACAAAGCCGCCGGGTCCCTGCTGGGAGCTGGTCTGGGCATTCGTCTGGGCCGAGGCGTCGCCCTGGCCGTTGTTGCCCTGGAAGATGCTCTGGCTGTTGGCATCACTGGTGGCATCCTGCCGGTTGCCCTCGCGCACCACCTGCGAGTTGGTGTTGGCCGTGTTCGTCGACTGTCCGAACTGGTTGTTGTTGGTGGCCGTGGAGCCGCTGTTGGAGGCAACGGTGTCCCTGCCGCCCTGCTGCGTGTGCTGGGTATTGGCATTGGCACTGGAGGCCTGCTGCTCGCCCGGCCTGAAGTTCAGAGCCTGGCTCTGCGAATTCTGGCCACTCTCGAAGCCACCGGCCGTCTGGCTGTTGTGCGTGTTGGTGTTGGCGGAGCTCACCTGGCCGCTGCTGCCGTCCTGGGCCAGGTTGGAGCTGATGCTGCTGCTGCCAGTGTCCCCGGGACTGGCATGATTGTTCGTGGAAGCCTGCTGGTTGAACCCGGGACCGCCCTGGGCATTGGCATTGCCAGTGGCCTGGTTTTTGTTGTTACCCTTCTTGCGCTGCTGCTGCTGTTGTGGCTGCTGGAAGCCACCAAAGCCACCGTACTCGGGTCCGCCGCCAAACTGGGGTCCTCCTCCAAACTGGGGTCCACCAAAGCCGGGACCTAGGATAAGTATCAACGAGTTAAAAGGGTTTCCAAGTTATGACCAAAAGTTCGTCTTACCTCCTCCAAAGCCGCCAAAGCCACCGCCAAACTGACGACGCGGCCTGTCCAAGCCCAGACCGAAGGGACCCTGTCCGAAGCCACTGCCTCCCGGATAGCCAAAGGGCACAAACTGGGCCCGCCTCTTGGGACGCCTGTAGGCCACCACCGGCTGCTGTCGCACCACACGCTGGAAGGGAGCGCCGAAGCTCTGGCCATTGGTCGCCGCATTGCCACCGAATCCACCCGTGCTGGCCGACGTCTGGCCGCGACGTGCCTTCCCAAAGGCGTTCGAGTTGGACCGCGTGTCCGTCACCGTTACGCCGCCATATTGCTGGGTATTCGATTGCGTGTTGCTGGAGGAGCCAGCCTTGGCTCCCCTGCCCTGGGCATTAACCTGAGCCTGCGACAGCGTGTTCGAATTGGCCACATTCCGGTCGAGATCGAGATTGAGCAGACCCAAGCCCAAACGCAGGTCACCGTCGGCACCGCGCTGCAAACCGAAGCCATTCTGCAGATTCTGCGGGGACAGAGAGGCGCCTAGACCGACATCACCGATGCGGAACTGATTGGCAATGCCCTGGGACACCGCTCCATTGGCGTTCGTCCGTGACCTGGTCAACGTATTGCCGATCTGCAGACCCCCAAGGTCGATGTCACGCGTCTGCGCCTGGCTATTTGTGACCACCCGCTGGCCATTCTGCTTGGTCACCGCCCGCGAGTTGGACAGACCCTGGGTGTACTCCACATTGTTGCCAAAGTCCACCTGCCGCTCGTAGGCGTTCGTGTTGGCCCTGGAGACGGAGCCCTGTCGCTGGCGCTGGGGCTGCTGGTACACCTGCGGTTGGTAGACCTGCGGTTGGTAAGCCTGTCGTTGTTGCTGATAGACCTGAGGCTGATAAACCTGCGGTAGTTGGTAAACAACCTGCGGTTGATAAGCCTGGGGCCGTTGGTAAACCTGAGGCTGGTACACCTGAGGCTGTCTATATACCTGTGGCTGGAATCCTCCAAAGCCGCCGAATTGCGCCTCAGCTGAACGGGGAGAATTGAATTTAATTTAAATTTTAAGAATTGAAATGCAAAATAATGAAGTAGAAAAATCGGTGGAAAGTTTCTCAAACTCATTTTAATATTCTCTTCACCAAACTTGTTTCTACATTTTTTTACCTTCTTATAAACCTTCTTTCTATTATTTTAATCTCTTTTCTAGTTCTGCTATTCTTTTCCTAAATTTTGTGTTAAAATTCTATAATTTTTGAGTGGTTTTTTTATGCCAAAAAACGCACAAAAACGAAAGAGATGGCTGGAAAGCTGGTTTCTCAAACAAAAAAGAGAGATGAAGTTTGTTTATAAGAAGATCTAACAGGTTCTTAAAATGATTTAAATAATGTTGTACCTAACCAACCGGTATTCTGCACATAAACATTATATATTTAAATATTTTTCACATTTTTCTGTTAAAATAAATCATTATCATGTTCCAACATTGGAAAATTATTTGATTTTAATTATAAAGTCCCATCAATTCTGACATTTTCTTGATTTTAAATAGTAAATTGTTAAAGTTAATAAAGCCTTTTTGATAAATATTTAAATTTACAAGCACCTTTCATTGTTTCCCTTGAAAAACCTTTCCAAATGCGATTTCTGATCTACCAAAAGCCTGTGTTTACCTTATCAAATATGGCTTAATACCCGGAGCAACCTTTAAGCCGCAATGGAAAATCCACTTTTCCACACACATACCTCCCCCAACCCCGTCTATAACCCACTCTTTTTGCCAATCCTATTTCTTTCTCACTCAGTTTTAGGGAAGAACTGTGGCTCCTGTCTGCCAGAGTTGGCAATGCACCGCACGTAGGCGCAAAATCCAGCGATAATTTTGCAATTATTGCTGTAATAACAAAGCCCACAGCATGTCAATGTGTGCACTGAGAGAAATTACTGCTAAAATTTCAAAATTTTGAAGATATGTTTATCAATCAACAATTTGGAAGCTAAATAAATTCATAAATCATCTCCCTAAACTCCTATTCTTCTATTACTTAATTTTTATACCTATTACCCAAAGTTTCTACATTTTTTCTTGCCGTGCCTGCATCCCTGTGTGCGTACGGGTATATATCCTGTCATTATCCTGTCTATGTGGCGTATTCCAAAAATATTTACCTTGCGGTTGACAAACTGCCAGCCAGCACACAATTAATCCAACAAATGCGTGTCGCATCCTGGCTCCGTGTATCCGTATCCGTATGCGTATCCGCGCTGCTGCTGCTGCTCCCGTATTCCCGTGCTCCGTGCTCCGTGCTCCGTTCTCCGTATTCCCGTACTCCGTTTGCCGTATTCCTCAATCCGTATTCCGTTGCCGTAGAGTCCTCCTCTCCGCCGTTGCGAAAACAGCGCACGCAATGAAATGAGCGCGTTTTTGGCCGCTGGCCGACTTTTATTGTCTCTCCGACCGTGTATTTTTGCGGTCTCGTCGCCGTTGTCGTTGTCGATGTTCAGTTTGTTGTTCCTCCAGTTTGCCGCCACCTCTCACAGCACAGAAAAAAAATGATAGGTGAGTCTGGGACTCGCACAATGGCAATGGCAAACGATTTTGTAGGAGAGAAAATTCTACAACTTTGGAAGGAAATATATTTTTTATGATTGGAAACGGACTTTAAATATAATTATTTTGAATTTATTTATTAAAAAAGAAATAACTCTTTTACAACATTATAATCTGAGGATTCCGAGATAGATTTATAAATTTAGAATAAGTTTAGAATTTTCTTTGAAGTTTAATGATCACCTTTCACATTATTTGTTTGCTTTTATATTAAACTTCAAGCCTTAAAGGCTTGTAGAAAAATTCCGTAAGCCTAATATAAGGCTTAAAAAAAATTGTAAAAAATATTTTTTAAAAGTGTTTAGATTTTTTATATATATAAAATTCTTATAATAAAAGATAGTTGGGTAAATACAAATGTTTTGAACGTAATCTTTTATATTTAAAAATATTTTTCTGACCTTTGAAAACTAGAATCTCAAATTTGCAATATACTTTCATTTAAATAAATTAATATTATATTTTTATTTTTTTTTTTTAAGAAATCTGAGTAACAGAAATATAAAAATGTATAAAAACATTCTTTCCAACAACTCAAGACTTTTGAAAAATATTAATAATTTCAAGTCACAAATCACTTTTGAAGGCTTTGGTTTTTAATAAAATTCACACAAAAAGAAAGCAAAATAAATATTTAATAATTATTTCCAGAGCCCGGCTAATTCACATTTAAAATTCCAATAAAATCTCTTTTATTTCCTCTGTGTACCTCTCTTTATCTCTGACTTTTTCGGGTCTTTATTTTGTTTTTTTTTTTAGTTTTTTTGAGAGCGCGATTGAAGTTGGTTAGCGTCGGACGTTCCGTTGCGTTCTAAGCCCGCTGCCGGTTTGGTAATCGCGCTTTAAACTAATCAATAATTAACGCCCGACTTGACGTCCAGCCGTCAACACGCCCATTGTGTTCGGCTGCGCGGAGACTCGAAAAATAAAAATAAAAAATCACCGAATTCTCGAATAACTCGTTTCGGAGAGGGAATAAAATAACACTTTGGCTGATCACTGTTAGACTTTGTCTGTTTGCTTTTTGTTTTCGTTATTTTTTTTTTCCTGTTTCGATCACAAGTTCGATTGGCCATTAGATTAGAGATTTCAAGATTTTCTCTGTGTGACGGGGATTTTTTTGGCGAGACTATGGATCCGAGGCATATATTTGAATCACTTAAGATTTTGGAGAAAGCCCCGCAGAGAAAGGGTGTCTAGGAACGGAGTTATAATGAGAGGGGGATTCTTTTTAATTCTACCTTAAATATATGTACATTTAAATTATATATAAATTTATAAAATATATCTAAATATTTATTTATTTCATAATTAAATTTTGTATTCAAAATTAATTATTTCGTAATAAATATTTATTTTAACTTTAATTATAATAATTACAAATAATATATAAATGTGGATAAATATATATTTAGTATATCTAAATATTAACTTATTTCACAAGAATTACTTATTCCTACTATTATTGCTTAATTCATATTTATTTATTAATAATATATAAATATAATGAAAATATTTTGTATATAAGTATTATTATTATTATAAGTATTATTAATAGTAGGATTAAATATTTTTTTAAAAAATAAATACTAAGATATATTTTATATAATAGTACTTATTAATAAAATATATCTAAATATTTATTTATTAACAAAAAAATATTTAATTCTACTATTAATATCTAATTATATCTTTAAAAAAATTTATTTATTAATAATACAATGTATTTATAGCTGAGGAGTTGATATAACAACTTTACAAGTACTTTTTTTTTATATTTTGGACTTCTTATAGTGTACTGATCCTTATTTTTATCTAGTTTTAAGGATTTTTTAGATACATTTGTTTATAAACATATAAGTTAAGCAATTTTGGCTACTTATAAGAGTGCCAAATGTGGCTTATAAATAAATATACAAATGTAGTCATCATTATTTAAATAGGAAAATATGAAAAATTTTGTATACGAAGCTTAAAAAACTATAGATTAATATATGTAAGATGACATGCCAAAATCCAAATAGTTTTTGTATACTTCTGGAGTCTTGTCTCTTATATATTTCTGGGAATAGCCCCATCGACGACCTCCGCCCAAGTGGACTTCAATTTCCGCTAAAATCTCGGCTGTCGCGACTCTATCATCGCCATGGTCAAGTTTTTCGAAGTTCAACGTCAATGCACGCGCTGTAGGTCAGTCGGAATACCCTCGTCTCTTGATCGGAACACCTGCCGGCAGTCCCTGTCCCAAACCCCCCCCCCCCCCCCCC
>VNJU01008546.1:133691-185810 GCA_008042675.1 Drosophila seguyi
AACCCCCCCCCCCCCCCAAAACAAACAAATAGAAGCACCGAAAAAAAAAAAAAATATATAAAAAATAAACCCGTCTCCACTCGGAGGCTTTATATCTTTTACATTTTCAGCCCCCTCAGCTATTGACAAAAGATTTTAGCATTAGGTGTGTGCGAGGGGTCCCCGAAAAACCCGTCGTCTCGGAGAACAACGTGTCCATAAAATTAAGCGAGCAGGTTCTAACTAATGAACTTGTGGATACATTTGTATCGTGTGGATATACATTTGTATCTTTCGCCTGGGCTGCTTCCCTTTATGAATTAATTGAGCTGCTAAACAAACGGCAAATAACAAACAAAAACAAAATACCAAACAAAGCAAAGCCAATTGGATTTATAGTCATTGTGGATAATGATGTACATATACCCTCCGACTATGGCTCTTTTTGCGGATTTCCGATTTCGGATTTCGGCGAGGGCTTTCGTTTGCAAATCGAAATATTGTACACTGCAAGAAATGGCCATTGAACGGTAACAGCGACGAGGCCACAGAGTAAATTGGGTCAACACATCACTCGCACACAGAGACAGGGAAACTTTCGCCAGGGGGTGGTGGGGTGAACGAGAGCGGGGGGGGTGGCGAGTGTACACTGGGAGAAAATTTGTATGGTAGTATATAGTAATATGTAATATTTATATATATATAAAAAGGTGGAATAAATATTATTTTGGCTGGAAATATTCCAAATTTATATATATTTATATTTCCTATTGTAAAAATTAAAAAAAATAATAATCATAACTACTGGGGTTATTTATAGGTCTTATAATGGTTGAATATATAATTAAAAATTAAAAATATAGTTTTCTGAGTTAAAATATAGACAATGGAGTTTCCCTTTCAAGTTATTTAGTTCAAAACCTCCGAAACAGTCGAAAAAAAGACGTTTTCTAATTGGGAAAATGTTTCTTTTATAAATTTATAAATTTATTTCCTTTTTTATATTTAAATATATAAATTTATTAAATATTGACAGTAAATATATATACGATATAATAAAAAATATAGATTTTTGAGCTAAAATATAATCAAAGAAAGTCCCCTTAAAAAAATTTAATTCAAAACCTTCGAAACAGTCGAAAAATCATTTTTAGTTTGTAAAATGTTTCTTTTATAAATTTCTAAATTTTATTTTCTATTTTATATTTAAAAATCTAACTATATAAAATATTTTCATTATTTATAGGCTTAAAAACATGTATTTTTTCAAAGTGTTTCTGTGCGAAAGGGAGAGGACTTAACTTCAGTTTGGTGTTCGATATAAAAAATTGGTTTTTATTGTTATTTCATTTCTAGCGTTTATCGGTCTGGCGGCATCTTTACGCTGACGATTCTGTCCCCCTCCCCCCGTTGATCCGCTGTCTGCCCCCGCCCCTGCTCCCCTTTCGCAACCCCTCTCTCGTTCTAGCCCGCAGATTTTATGGTTCTGCCTTGAACGCGTGAAATGGAGTAGAAAAATTGTTTTTCTATCAAAGGCAAAATATCGCAGCGAAACTCTCAACATGGAGCCCCCTTTGGAAAATCCCCCCGAATTTGTTTTGTTTTGTTTTTTATTTTTTTCTGCACGCTGGACTCCTCTCATTCTATCAATTTAATGCCCAGAAACTTTAACTTTTTTTTTTGTAACTTTTCCTTTTTTTATTTAACTTTTTTTTTGTGTTCTGTTCAGTTTGGTTTGGTTTTTGGTTTCTGGATTCCTCGATGTTGTTGATGCCACTTGTCCTCCAAACGAAACTGTCTGACTTTGATTTGTGCTGCTAATTGGAGTTTCATTTGCTCAGGGGGGGCGCGGCCAGGGGGAAAGGGGGTGGAGAATCCGAGTGTGTGTGTGTGTAAGGGCCAGTTTCCAGAGGGGGGAAAAAGAAGGTAAACTTCGCGTCCTAGTTTATTTGAATTCAGCTCCGAGGGCTCTTCTTTTCAGGGCAAGTTCAATTTAATTACATCTCTGGTTCTCCATTCAGAGCTTCCAGTTGAAGCTTCAACGGGGATTTTTGGAGAGGAAATATTATCCTTTAAGTATTTACTACTGGACTGTCAGTCTTTAAAGTATTGCGAGAAGAAAGAAAAAGTTCTCAGAGTAGAAAAGGAATTTAGGAGGAGAAACATCATAGTCTGTGTGTCCGGCTCGAAGGACCAAAATGAAAGGAGATTAACTTTAAATCATTGTAAAAAACTACAAGCTTCATAATAGAATCGAATTTCAGAAGTTATCTAATTAATTTAAAGTAATCTTCATAATTATATCATTATACCCAGCGTTTGCATCTTAAAATATATAAATTCATATATTTAATTCTTTAATAAGTCTCTCTGTTACAAGAGAAACTCTGTGGCTTGACAACTCTTAATTGTTCTTTTAGTTTTGGCCTCTTCAAGATGCTTTTTCTCTCTCTCCTGATGAGCATTTTATGATAATTTGTTTTGACAAATTTTTCCAAGTTGAAAATTTCGTTTTTGAGGCGAAAGTTTGAGGCGGAATACACAGTTACACTTGAGCTGCAGGGGAATGCAGAGTGGGGAATCTGCATTTTGCATTTCACATTTCGCATTTCGCATTCGGCGAGCCATATGTTTGTTCTAGGGTTGCCACATACACATATGCTGGCCGCTCCTTGTTCTCCTCCGGCTGCAGTGTTTGTTTTCAGTTTTCAGTTTCAGTTTATTGCCGGCGCGTCTGCATTGCGTCTTTTGTTATTATTACATTTTCATAAATGCAAAAGGATACGGAGGCACACACACACGTGGCGAGGAGCTGCTTGATAAATTCCGTAAAGTTTTTGTCTGCCATGCGGCTCGTTAGCTGCCACTGTCCCGTCTCTGTCTCCCCCCTCCGTTTGGCCTCGTCCTTGCTGTGGCTTCCCGTGGCATCATCGCATCCTTTGCCCCTCGGATGTGCGTGAAAAATTGCCTTCAACTGCAGCGTTGAAATAAGATATTTCAATTTTGTATTGTAATTTCAGAACTTAAAATGTAATTTTTGAAGACACAAGGGAGTCCATTGTGTGGAGTCTTCGTCCTCCTTTTGCCTTATTTTCAACTCTCCTCTTGTTGTCCTTTTTTCCGTTCGACCTGGGCTCCTCTAACTTCATCGTCTGCCAAACTGAAATGTTCAATAAATATGAGCCGAAGCACGGTTAACAGCGGCACTGGGAGAAATTTGTGCTTGAAGAGCAAAAGAATTAAAAAAAAAACTTGGAAATTAAAGTCTAAATATTCCTAATTTTTATTTTAAGAAGGCAAATATTAAACCCTATTTTCGGTATATTTTTTATTATAGACTTCTAAATTTTTCCTCGCAGTCTTTTTGTTTTTTAAGCGTCTTCCCCCGCCACCCCCAATTGTTGCTTTTCTTTGGGAAATTATGCAAACAGGCCAAAAAACGTTGGAGCCCTAGACAAGAATGAGATGTCTTCTCCTTGCCCCCTCCAACGTCTTGCGCCTCAGGCTCAGTTTTTGCCCTGTAATAAAGTAGCAACTGCACCGCCCTGCCCAACCACCGAAAAGCACCACCCTTTGTGGTGTAACTGCATAGGCGGCACTTTTTGTGCCGAATACCCTGGAAAGTGAAAATAGTAACAAAGCTATCAATCTACATTTTTTATTATAAAAATAAGTATTAAGCTTTGCTTAGTGTGACCAGTACAGTTGCTGTAGCCAGTGTGACCACATGACTCGTGAACAGGGCTGTCATGCTCGTTCAAGACACTTCATGTTCTTGCTTAACGAAAACCACCTACTATGTGTCAGCATAAAAACAATATATTTCAATTCGTTTATGCTTAAACAATTTCTGGGCAACACTCCTTGGCCAAAAAGGAGGGTCCTTCAAGCGTCGATTCCCCTCGTTTCACAACTGTCACATTTTAACTATTTTATGTGTGCTGCAAAGGGGCGGACTCCAAGGGGGGGTAGTGGCATTTCCGGGGCGTCTGCCGCCTTAGGGTTGCCTGCTCGGGCTCAAGTTTTTGGCAGCGCTTAAGAACTTAACACACAATGCCAAAATGTGCAAGCAACAGCATAGCGATGGGAGAGGGGGTCTCTTTTGCTCTCTCTCTCCGGGGATGTCGGTGGAAACTTGCCACGCCCCCGCCCCCTGGCACAGCACACGCAAAAGTTTGCAGTAGTCACCGCTTTTCCGAGGGGGGTTTTTCCAACCCACCCAGCAAAGTGACAAAGCTGGCAACGTCGTGTGTTGTAGGAAATGAGCCAAATTATGGCAAATTGTTGGCAAAAGTATTTAAAATGAGTTTATTTTCGAAATAAAAACTTCTGGTTGCGAACTTGTGGGGGGTGAGAGTGTTGCGGGTGGATTTGTAAGCTTGTTATGCCCATGCCCGCCGCTAGGTGGCTCACAGCCATGGTGATGGTGACGATGGCGAGAACTCGCATGAGACAATTAAAATGCCATTAGACAAGTAACTGCGAGTGAGTGAACCGCAGTGAATCCAGTCGAGTGGCCCCGGGCCCAGTTTTCGGGTTGAGTTGAATTCGTTTTGAGCCAAATTAATGGCCAGCGGAGCGTGGAAGCTGTCAGAACACAAAAAAGAATGGTTTAAATCAGCGAAATGAAGTGCGAATGCCAGAGCCAAACCATGATAGCATCAGAGGAAAACGCATTCCAATGGAGGGGGAGTAACAAAGTACATTTATTTAAAATATCTAGTTGTTATTCAACAAAATAGATCTGGCACTTAACCCCATATATGTATTTATACGAATTTCGGGTCACTTTATTACAGGAGTAAATCCAACACAGCAACTCGTTGACACATTCTGGGTATGGAAATGGGACTGGGGAAAGCCAAAGTCTCAGTTTCAGCTTCTGGAGACCACACAATTATGGCTTGTCTGGAGGAGGAACAAGCAGCCTAAGCTGTAAAACAAAATGTTGAAAAGAATGACAACAAAATGTAAATCCTTTCAATTGAAATGTAACATCTTGGGGCAAAAGCGGGGGCGGCACACACACACACACAGCCAGGACGAAGACCAGGAACAGGACCAAGAGCACGAGACCAGGAGTTGTGTCTTCTGGTGACGAGGGCAACAGAGGCAACCCTGGCTCGTCAGCAGATTTTGCTTGTTGGCTGCCTGTTAAGTTATTGTTACTGGTGCCAACTGGCTTAGCGACTCCACTTGGTCGACGCACCCGCCGACGCCACCTTCTTCCCCCTCGACACATCCCTGCCTGCCCACAAGCTACCCCACTCCGGCTGGTCGTCCTTTGTGTGGTGCGTACAGTTAGAAAAATAGGGGATTCCAACACTAACTTTGAGTATTTATAATAAAATGTTATAGAATATAGTTTGAAAATAAATTCAAGAATATTTTGTGTTACAATTTTTACTCTCCATAATTTTCTCTCACACAATTTTCCTCAGTGTCGGCTTCATATTTTCTATTTGTGTGTGTCCCCTCTCTCTCCCCTATGTGTGTCAACTGGCTTTAAGTTGTGCGTGGATTTGTTTGCTAATTCCATGGCAGGGCATTAGCATAAAATTGTGCACATAAAACGCCAATTCAGCTTCCACTTGCCTTTATTTTAGCCACTCTCATTCTCTCTGTCTCTGCTTTGTGCCTCCTTTTGTTGTTTTACATTTCAGCTTCTTTGCCATCTTCATCTGTGTTTGGCAAATCTCATTTGCAGGCCATCAACAGGTGCCATCATCATCCCCGCACAAGGAAAAAGACACTTAAAAGTAAAAAAAACGCAAACAACGAAATTGGACAGCAAACAAAGGAAAAGCTGGGAAAAAATGCGACTCAAAAGTAACTGTGAAAATACGTTGGAAAACGTCTAATTTGCAAGCTGTGAGAACATTTCAAATAAAATGACAGCGAAACGTTGGCAAGGCCACACTGCACACTTTATGAAAGGTATTAAGCGGAATGCGACAAGCGGTCACACTTGAGCAAGTCACTAGATTAAGGCTGGGTGTGTGGTCTCAAGATCGAAGCTATTCCTATGAACTCACACTGGAAAAGTTGCTCGTATTCCTAATAGTAAGGTCAAGTTATGTTTTCTAAGACATAGAGAGCTCTCTGTGTCTAGTGAGAACATAATCCCTGCATTTTAATAGTGACATCTCTCTCTCCTTTCCTCCATTTTCCTGGCCCCTAATGCTGAATCAACAGAGCTGTCAACTTGGACAATCCTCAGAGCCATTTTGGCGAGTGTTTGCTTGAGCCTAGCGATTGCGTCTTTGTCTCCTTATCCGTATCCTGGGTCCCAGTGTCCTTTTGCAAAGCTTTTCTCCCCCTCCCTCTCTCTCTCTCTCTCTCTGTGTGTGTGTGTCTTGTTTTCCCGGCCGGCAACAAAAACTCAGCGTGAGATAGTTAATTTGTTTTCACTTCAGCAACAAGAATATCATCCGCGTCCCCCCCTTGCAGCTCAGTGCCTCCTCCTTGGCCCTTGGCTGCTCACCACTTTTGGCTCATTTATTTTCAGTTTGACGCCTGAGCGCTGCTTATTTGCACAACAATACAGAGCGGAAAAAAGAGGGTAAAGTGAAGGGTGCACTGGGAGAAACTAGGCATTTAAAAGGGGGAAATTGTAAAAAAAAATATATATAATATCAATCAGGGAATTCAAGAAAGATTGCCTTAAGAATTAGACTGTTATCTAGAGTTCTCACAACTAATAATCATTAAATTAAATTTTTTTTATTTATTTTCTGCAGTGTAGATCTTGAAGAGTGGCAAGTAAAGGGGGCGGCACCGGGACCGAGAAGTAGCCGCTGTCAAACTTATCAAATGGCGACGCGAAGTAAAAAGAAAAGATTGCACAAATGAAGACAACACAAGGGTGTAGCCCAGAAGGGGTCCGGGGGCGGAACGGTAAGGGGGCTGGGGCTGTTGGTGTGACAGGCAGTTGACAATTGCGAAAAAATAAAGAAGAGCCTGAGCGGAAGCCTGAGAAGTAACAAAGCAAAATTAAAAACGCAAAAACGAAGCCAGAGGGGTTGTTAATGGGGGGTGGGGTGGGGTGGGTCTTGAGGTTGAAGTGTTGTACTGAGAAAATAATCACACAGGGGAAAAAAGGAAATCACAGAACATTTCTAATATCAAAAACTTTAAGAAGCTTTTCAAGTAAAACGACAGCAAAATGTTGGCAAGGCCACACTACTCATTATAAGAGAAGGTATTAAGCAAAAGGTGGCAAGCGGTCACACTTGAGCGTCACTAGGTGACGGTTAGATAGAGGATATGGTTTTCATTTTAATCTTCCAATTTTTCTCACAGTGCCCGGCGGGTGGCAACAACTGTAGAGCAAAATGTAGAGCAAGTGGCTGTGCAAAGTTTTATGGCAACACCGAAAGGAGGCCTCTCGTCCTGTCCGGCTCGCAAAATTGTCACCCGTTGCCTGTCACGGCTGCTGCAAAATGTTTCAATTTGCCGTTTTATCCCAGCGACAATTGTTGTTTTGTCCGGGCGGCTGGCTGGCTGGCTGGCTGGGTGGTTCAATGGCTGACATATTTTAATTAAATTGTTTGCCCGGCGAAAGGAGAGTCTCGCGAAGAAGAAGGCATTATCGGGGCTTTTATGAGCTCGAGTCGTCTATTTGGGGGGAAAGAAAGAACGAGCTTTAAGGATACATTAAAGGGTAAGTCATATCTTTGCATACATTCAGGTAATAATTCTCTACAAACTCTTTAAAAGAATCAACTCATTACCATTATTTTAGGGGCTCAAATCGATTGAATTTTCAGCTGTTTATTACATCAAATAATCACAAAAGACCACCAATTTAATGGCACAAAGAGAGAGCGAGCTCTGGCGTTGGCCTTTTAATTGTTTGCCTGCCCAAAAATGGCAAAATGTTTGAATAGTTCGAGTTTAGCGCTGAATGCGAGTGCATAATTAATATCGGGAGCTAGAGAGTCGAATGGGGATCCGGCGGGGTAGGGCGGCATTCGGCCATAATTCTTTTTGCTTTTTGGCAATCGGTTGAGGCCTTTGTTTTGCCAGGAACATAATAAAATATATTTTATCTCACTGATCGTTGTACACAAGCACAGAGAGAGAAAAAACTAGCAAGGAGCCAAGGTTATTCTACAAAAATAAATTGATTAATATTATAATTAATAATATATTAAATTTAAAATTAATTATTACACTTTATATTTTTGGATGTAAATATTTTCTCTCCAGAAGAATCCCTTTTCCCCAGTTTATTTACCAAAAAAAGGAGTACTCCTAGGCCAAACTTGTTATTTAAAATGTCCGCAAAGTTTGCCAAATATAAAATCAGAGAAACAAGCTAAGTATGTAATTACACAAAAACAATGGCAATGGCGCAGACTGTACAACACAAAACAATGGGAATTTGGTGGGGACATAAGGCAGGCCATAAACTAAAATGTAAAGATAACATTTAGGCTGTTGTTCAGCAAATAAAAATGAACATGGAATTAGGGAAGCACAGTACAGGGTATTCAACTCTATATGTATACCCTTGCAGGGTATTATAATTTTAGTCAGTGAAGGAGTCATTTGCGACCCTATAAAGCATATATATTCTTGATCAGCATCAACAGCCGAGTCGATCTAGCTATGTCTGGTTGAAAAACAAAATTTTAAAATATTTTCGAAATTTTTATCGCAATTTTACATAATTAAAATAGTCAAAAATTATGACAAAATTGAATTTTAAAGAAAATCAAATAGAGTATTTAGCCTTATTAGACTTATAAAAACAAACTCAGAACAGTTTTCCGAATTAAAATTAATTTATTTTTGGTTTAGTTATTAAATTTTTAAGGTTTAATTTTTTCAAAAATTATTTTATGCTTTTAATACTCTTTTCGGGATATTATAATATCAGTCAGAAACACAAAACAACGTGAAGGAGTCATTTCCGACCCTATAAATCATGTATATTCTTGATCAGCATCAACAGCCGAATCGATCTAGCTATATCTGGTTGAAAAACAAAATTTCAAAATTTTTTCGAAATTTTTATCGAAATTTAACATAATTAAAATAGTAAAAAATTAGGAAAAAAGTTTATTTTAAAATAAAATCACATCGAGTATGCAGCCTTATTAGCCTTATAAAAACTAACTCAGAATAGTTTTCCGAATTCAAATAAATGTATTTTTTTCTTAGTTATTACATTTTCAAGTTTTAATTTCCCAAAGTATTTCTAATAATTTTCCTTTCTTGTCTTCCCTTAAAAAATCACCCTGTAAATCCGGCTAATAAATGCCAAAGAAATATCTCCGCACAGAGTGAAAATTCATTAAGCGAAGGAGAAAGGAAAGCCATCAGGATAAATAAATAAACAGCGTGGAAACCAAATAAAAACGATGCTGAAAATTAACAAGAGCCAAACTTAAGCGAAATTATTTTCTAAGTAAGTGCAAATTGGGTTTTAATTAAAATGTAAAAATAAAATAAACACACAGAGCGACTGATACGGCGGAGGCAGCTGTAAATTAAAAAATAAATAAAACAAGAGCAGAAAAAAAAACCAAAAGGCAAAACACAAAAAAAAAAGCGGAAGAAAAATAATTAAAATTTGGAGAAAGTAAGTTGGAAATGTTTTTTCCTGACAGCTGCTAACTGGTGACCTCCCCTTGCCACGCCCACATGCACAGAGAGAAAAGAAGGGAAGATTAGGAAAATAATAAAAGAAAAACTTAAAATTAAATTATAAGAAATTATAAAAGAGTTCTTTGAGAGCTATAATCAAGCTTTTAATATTTTCTTTTCAGTTCTTTACCCTAATTTTCTTTCAATGCCACATTTTCCGCAGCATTTCTTGCGCTTTTCCCAGCCGCTACGTGCCGAGGTATTAACTCTCTCTCTAAGCTCGCAAAACGCGTAAATGTCACAATTCCATTTATTTTTCGAATTTATATTTTCTTTGACTGGCCACGCCCACTTAAATGCCGCCCTCGCGGGCAAGGCATCCCCATACCCATCCCCATTTGCCGTCATTTCCATTTTTCCGGCACTTTTCCTGTCTCTCTATCATTTACTCGCCTTATCAGCATACCGCATCCAGTAAGCCCTCGATTGCCTTGTGAAAAATTATTTGACAAACAGTTTTCCGCACGCATTTTCCTTCGCTTCGCGCTTTTCCTTCGCCATTCGATTCTTTTTTCTTTTAATATTTTTTTTTTGCTGCTTTTTTTTGGTATTTTTGTTGGGGACTTTTCTTTTTTTTTCTTAGGCGCAAACATCTTTTTTCCGCGGGGCTGAGAGGCATAAAAATGCAAACTTTTTAATTGGGTTTTTGTGTGATCGCATTTGGCTAAGGCTCGCTTTTTGGGGGTGACAGGGGGGGGCTTAAGGGGGGGCAGATGTAGGGGGTTAAGGCTGGTAGGGGAGGGTAGCTAAGAAGGAGGGACTTTTTCGCGGCAAAATCCCCGTTGATGGCAGCCATTTGACGTCGCCAACTGGTGTGCTCAAAATTTTAAGCCGCTTAGCTTGACCAAAACTTCCTCACACCGAAAACACGGCCAAAAACCATTCCGCCCCTCAACCCGGGGACCTCGGCCTTGCCCTCACCTAATGAATTTGAGGGGGATAAAAAAAAGGAAGAGTGTAACCGAAATATTTATACCCTTTCAGTGGGGTATTTTCTCTATCGATACAGAAGGAGAGAGATCTATAAGGAAAAGGATAAAGGTACATAAAAAAATCTATAAAAATTACGATAAAGAGATATATAAAAATATTCAGAATAAAATATATATAAATAATTATATAGAAAGAAATATTAATAAATAAAGAGAAAGAAATAAGTATAAATAAATATATAGAAAGAAATAACTACATAGGGAGAAATAGATTTATAGTTAGAAAAAAAGGAGAACAAAATACAGTATCAGAAAAAATAGGGTCACACTTTTTTGTTTTCTGGAATAAGGTTACATTGAGTCGCTTGTTGGTGTTAACATACATGATTTATAAGGTAAGAAATAATTCCTTTGAACTGCAATAGTTACAAAATTTAAAATAGAACTCTATATAAATATACATTAAATTTCCCAAAAAATAAATCCAACTTAAAATAAGTTTTCACCTAATTTCCCCCAAATTTAAGCTAAAATCAAAATACCCTCAGTAAGAGTACAACAAATGACCGAAAAGAAAAACAAAAAACTAGAAACGTTGACCAAAAATTGAAGGGAACACGCTTGGGGCGAAAATTAGGCAGGCTCAGCTAAACATTTTGACAGCTTCAGGGCGGAAAATGGGCTGGAAAAAGCCCGGAAAAAAGTGTGTTAAAAAAAAAACAACCTGAAACTATATTTTTTTTGCTCCATTAAGAACACAAATTTATGCCAAAGGCCTGATGGAAAGGGAACTAAATATTTATTAAACAACAAAATATAAACAAATGTTTAGAAGATTATACCAACCTTTGAGTTTTTTATTTAATTTAATTATAAATTCAAACTACAAACTATATATACAGCTAGAAGTAACCAATAATAATTGATAATCCCCGCAGAAAGGGTTCTGACTGCCTCTTGTTGTTCCTGTCATAAAAGTAATTGAACTATGTATTTATTGATTAAGCAATTAGTTGAAATTACACAAAGCACACAAGAGATACATCTCTCTCCAAGGTAGCTTGTAACTGTAACTGTAACTTTGGCTCCCAACTAACCCACTCGAAGCCTCAACCCCTCCACCCTTCACCCTGCCTTTTCAGTGGTTGCGGCGCTCTGTAAACATACGCAATATCCACAAAGGAAAGGGAAGACTACTGCCACGGCTACCGGAGTTTAGTTTCCGGAGTCCCTCCCCAGTCCTAGTCGTAGTCGTAGGCCCTCCTGGACTATATCTATGGCCCTGGCATAGCCATGTGCTATTTATGCCTGGCACACAGCCCAAACACCAGACGGTTAGGCCCCGAGCCCGAGGGTGGCAAATAACTTACTGGAAGGGACTTCCCCCTTTTCTTTTTTTTTTTTTTGTTCCAAGCGAATAACAAATGGTTTATGAGCTGGTTTAGCATATGCTCTCTATATGGAGAGCCATGACAAGTGGGAAAGGACTGTGAACTTGGAATATATATATATCATTGGTGGCCACCTGATTGAATGCTGATTATTTCGGGGGATTTACCATTAACTTAAAGCCTCAAAAATAGATGAAATTCTGAAGAGTTCTTTAAGGTTCTAAATTCCTAAAGTTCCCAGTTATATAATACTCCCTTAAAGAGCATTCCGCTTTCGTTTTTCCACAATTTTCCAAACTCAATTTCCTTGTTTGCATTCGCCTTTTGTCGGCTTTAACTGGTGGCTCTTTAATTGCACCCTGCTGGGTCTGGAGATACTACTGGGAGCAGCAGGAGATGGATATTCCGTAAGGCAAAGCGAAAGCCACCGAAAGGCAAAAGGAATCGGAATCCCAGGACAGCGAGGAGAGTCACTCTCCTTCACTCCACTCACTCGTTAGCTTTTGGCTCGCATGTGTTGCCATCGATTTGGCCGTTTAACATTTATCGCCAATGGGGTTGGGGGTGGTAGTAGGGGGGTTAAGGTGAGCAGGGGGTGAAGTGGGAAGCTACAGCACCGGCAGTAGAAGATCAATATATATGTCCAGCAATTTTGCACATTTTCCACTGCGTGTCACCTGCGCAGACCAGATAAATGGCCAGGAACTAGGATACGACACCAAGGATATTTAACCCAATAAATGCAGGTCATAAAAGGGGAGGTGGAAAGGCAATACTCTAAAGATTTCAAATGCAAAGTTTTCTTAAATTTTGAGATTTTTTTCTACAAAAGAAAATGCATATTAGACTTTGCTAGTAAGAACACTCCCTTAAAAATTATAGAAATTTTATTTTGGCTTACAAAAAAATGTAAATAAAATATTAACTAAATCTTCAGTGGGTTAAGTGTAAAATCCCTGATATCCTGGAGTCCTGCAACTGCCGCAGCCATCGGCGATTTGTCGATTTATTTGCTGTGAATTGAAATGCAGCCAAGAAATGGGAAATGCGAAATTTTTGCACCTCAACTTTGGTCTTTTTTAATGCAAAACAAATCGCTTTCGTAGCTAAGCCAGTCTTTTCAGGGGTTATTAGAAAAAGAAAAGGATATATGGCCAATCGAAGTCCTTTTTCTTGTTTTATTATCTCACTCAAAAAAAGAAACAGTGAGAAAAAACCAAACAGAAAACAAAAAAAAAAAACAGAATACAAAAAAAACAAGTCGAAAAACAAAACAGGAAAATTTCGAAACGAGAAAATGGCAAAGCGCTGAAGCGTTAGCGACATTGTTGACCGTTAGAAGCGAGGCAAGGATATGGGATATGTGACGGAGGATATGGCAACTGGACGGACTGGTCGCGGGCTGCCTTTGACCCCAGCTGGTCCGCTGGCTGTCCAACTTGTCGCTGCGATGATTAATGGCCAGCAAACTGATAAATCAACTTTGTCGCTGTTGCTGTCACTGCACAAACACGCCGCAAAGCGCTGCACCCCACCGTCAGCACTGAGAGAAATGGGTGATAAATTGTTTAAGACATGATAAAAAAAATTTGATTAAATTAAATTATAAATTTCATTTTAAAAACTTTTAACTTTAGGTTACAGCTTACATTTGCTCGAGATATTTTTTAGGAGAATATATTTAAGCCAAAATTAGTTGGGAATTCTATTATTCTAAATTTACTAATCTGAGAAATATTTATTATATTTATTATATTTATTATATTTATTATATTTATTATATTTATTATATTTATTATATTTATTATATTTATTATATTTATTATATTTTTTATATTTAACTATCAACACAAATTTTTACTCATTTAAAACGAAGTAATTACTTAAACCTTTGATTTTAACTCTAAATTCTTTGTAAATATTTAAAAAATTCCCCCCTTATTTTCTGTCAGTGCATTAGTAAACACAGAGAGGGGCATTGGGCAGTGAGAGGGGCAGGGAAAAGGGGGGCAACCAGCCAGGATCTCCTTTCGGTGTGCCCCACATTCCTTGCATCGTTCCTGGCTAGAAATTCGATTCGTTTCAATTCGTTGCGGCTCACTTGAGTTTTAGCTAATGTTCGATATGGCCACGCCCCCAGCATGCAGCTACGCCTCTGCCCTCTGCTATTCCTGCCACTCCTCCTACCCCTCCTACCCCTTTTACCCCCTCTTTCACTCCCCCTTTTGCTAGGCGGTAACACAGGCGACATATGCAAACATGACCATTTTGAACGTCGTCCTGTGCTCGGTTCTCGGTTCCCCCTATACCCGCCCCTGGATCCCACCCCCCTCGATCACGTCCTTGCCGGTGACATTCCGAAAAATTCGATTCTCGACTGTCCATTGTCTGCCGGAAATTATTTTGCAGCTAAGCAAAGAATAAAGCCAGAGCCAACGCAACGAAATAACGAACTTTAAATTCCCTTTATGGGGGGGAGCGGAGAAAAAATCGAGCAGGATTTTACAGGAAAATTGTTTGACTTGTAGGGAATATATATATGGAGTGAAGGACACACACTACCATATATATCCTTTCGGTAATCCTTTGTGCTCTCGCATTGGCATTCATTGCATTTTGCCGTTTGGCTCATTAGACACATTTCGTTGGCAATTAAGTAAATAATTTGCAAGCCGCAAAACGTTGCAGTGGCTCGTCTGCGGTGCTTAACCCCCCCGCCGTGGACCTTCAAGCCCCCCCCCTTGGAACACCCTACTTTTCCAGTGGTAAGCCACCCCCTTTGGCGGTCGCGACCTGTCCCGTTTATTATGTTGTGTGCGGGAAAGGGAGTGGGGGGAGAGGGGCTACGCTGTGGTCGCCGCCTGTGGTAATTTATGTTACTGCACCGAGTAAATGCCGCCAAAGCACAACTCACAGGACAGCACACACACACACAAACACACACAGGCACACACGCGGCACTGAGAGAAATATAAGGAAAGTGCCTTGAATGTCCCTAAACTTAAATTTTTAATTAATATTTCGAGAAACAATAACAAATGTAATAGTAAACTAATTTTTATAATTTATAATATGCATAAAAATATAATTTATTTAGTAAATTATTTAATTAAAAATTTATTAATAAAAAATAAAATAATAAATAATATAAATAAAATATGGTCTTTATCTAAAACAATTTTATTTTAACTTCAAAATTTATATTTTCTTCAGAGAACTCACCTTAATTTATTAATTATAAATAATATAATAATAATAAAAATAAAATATTGTCTTTATCTTAAACAATTTTATTTTAACTTTACAATTTATATTTTCTTCAGAAAACTCACCTTAATTTATTAATTAAAAATAATATAATAAATAATATAAATAAAATATTGTCAAAATCTAATATGGGTTTTTTTTACTCCAAAGTTTTTATTTTCTTCAAAGAACTCACCCAATTATAACTCTCAGTGCCGCCAAAGCGCACACATTCACACCATATTCACTCAGCCAGCTACACACACGCACACCTACACACACTTGCACATACACTGAGCTTTCTGTTTGTGTTTGCGCTTTTGTTGTTCTGTTTGCCAATTGATTTGAAAATCGCTGCAACAACAATCACAACGCAAAACGTGGCCGGCTAATGCCAAAAACATTGCGTTGAATACGACCCAAGCCCCGCTGCATGCCACACCTGCTATTGCCGCTCCCCTTTTCCCTCCCTTTTCCATCCCTTTTCCACCAATTTTCCATCGTTCGCTGCCTTTTCGCACGCACTGTTTGTCTGCCCCTAAAAGTATGCAGCTCGCATATTTAAATTCGCGCTAAGCTCTCGACTTTTGGCGCGATCTCTTCGCTCTTGGCCTCGAATTTTGGAAGGTAGCCCTAGCTGCCCCTTTTAGTACTTCTCTCTTCTCCTTCCCTCTCCCCCTTGAATCTCCTGGCCACATCTCTCCAGGTTTCGTGCGTGTAAATTGAAAGTTTCTTTGAAAAGAATGGTAACAAAAAAAATGCAAGTGAGTTCCAATGTTCCAAAGGAAGATTTCGGTAGCCATATTCTGGTTATGAATTATAATGCTATGGAAATATTTACCCAAAAAGAACTGAATCCTCTCACACACTCATTTTCAAAGCAAACTCGGTAGCGAGAGTTTGCCACACAAAATTCATTTGCAACGTTGCACGTTCCACAAAATTGGAAAACTTTCACCCCTTCGACAGTGGCATCGTCATCGTTGTGATTATCTCTTACCAAGCGTCACGTCGAGTCGAGTCGAGTCGCTCTCACCTCAGGAATCAAAAATGGCATCCTCTGTGGCCATCATTCATCCAGCTAATCTTGATGACGATTTTCGAAAGGGATATGACCGATATGGCGAGCAGCAGAGATGCCCAAAACTCGTATAAATGTGATCGGTAAATGTTTTTCTATTTCAAAAATTTTATAAACTACAACTTGAGCTGCTAGTTAGATTTTTTAAGGAAGTTCTACTAATTTTTTAAGATTTTTGCAAACAAAATTCTATACAAAAAACCTACAAAGTCACCGATTTCGTATCTCATCTCTTTCCAAAATGTGGCATAAACGCGTCGACAGACAGACTGGCACATTCGGCACATCCTTCCACTGGCCATGCCCACCAAAAACGACCCGAGACCGTCTGCTGGTCAAGGACAATGGCCGAAATGCGATGCAGACGCTTTTCGGGGAGGTCCTCCTGTCCCCCGTATGGTAACCTTCCCTCTATATGGAGTGGCGTGTCCAAGCGTGGCTCCTCCGTTATGAGGATGTCGCCATCCCATCATCATCATCATCATCATCGTTGCTTGGTCCTTGTTGCTGCTACTTGTTTATGCATGTCATTGTTTGCATGCAAATTTCGGAGAGCAGCCTACAACGACGACGACTGGACTTTTGCCCCTCGTTTTGCCACGCCTCTTTATTATTGCTAAAGACTTAAAGCCAATCGCCTGCCGACAGTCATGTCCTCAGCAGACTTCGGCTGGGGTGGTAAGTGGGGGCGGGGAGCGGGAAAATTAGAAGGGGGAACCGGATGCGGCTGCCTTGGACCTCGGCTGCCATTTTTAATTGAATTATGGCGGCGGAGGCGACTTCAAAGGAGAACCGACAGTCTGATAAGAACAAAAGTATGCTTGCCGCACGGAATTTGCCATCTCCCTTTTCCCCATTCCCTAGTTTCCCCATTCTCCCTGCTTTCCCTGGTTTCCCTAGTCTCCCTGCTTTTCCTAGTCTCCCTGCTTACCCTGCCTTTCCGAGGACTGCGGGAATGGTGTGTGGCCGTGGCGTCTTTCAAATTAGAAAGCACCGTGACAGTGTGACCAGCTCCACAAGGCTTTGCCGGGGGCCACAAGGAGGATATAGGGATATATGTTCTATGAGATTGCAAGTGTTTCCTTTTGATCTTAATAAAAATTCCCAGCAATGTCAAAAGATTACCGAATTAACATTAAATACACAATAATTATAGGCTGGTCTCATTATAAATTCTAATTTTTGTCAGGGACAAATTTTGACCCACAGTGGCGTCCATTTTCTTCTTTGTTTTCCCAGTTTTCCTTTTTGTTTTTTTTGTCTGGTCTCGCATTTCAGGCGTGTTTGGCTACGTGCGAAACTCGAGACTGGGGTCTCAAGTAAAAGGACCTGTTGCAGGACTCTCAGACAGTTCACAGCCCGCGGCCAACAGGCCAAGCCAAATGCACCATAGCAGGAAGTGGATGTGCGAGAAGTGGATGAAGGACGAGAAGGACGCGAAGGCAAGCCAGTCAGCCAGCCAGCGCGCACCGCAAATTATGCCAAGAAACTTGTTAAACTTATTAAAACGAAACCTCAGCGTTAAGTTGCCAAGTGCAAATACACATGCTGAGAAGGAGACCGAGGAGGACTCTGAGAGAAAATGGCAGGGCGGTAGGCGTACTGCCACGCCCACACTCACTCCCACTCCCACTCCCACCTCCATTTCCACTTCCCAGAAGATGCGGCAGGGATCCGGAAAACAGGAAAGAGAACAAAATGCCAGCGAGCGGTAAACAAGTGGGCGTATGGCATTACATATGTGGGCGTGGCACAATGGAAAGATATATATACACCCGCCGTATGGCGTACACACACATATATATCTCTTTCTCTCTGTGACAATTAAAAGCCAAGGAGAAACCAAGAGACAGGAGCAGGCTGGTGAAGGGGAGGAGGCTGAGACAACTTGCGGCTTGGCGGTTGCAATGCCACAACAACAACTGCAACACGGAATTAACAGGCAAGAAAGTTACAACAACAATAGAGAATGCAGTGATTCACCCACAAAATTCAGGCTTAATACACCAACATTATTAGCTTAAAATAAATCATAAAAAATATAAACAGTAGAGATTTCAACAAACTGCTAAGAACATTCATTAATTTTCACCAATAACAAATAATACACCAACAAAAAAGGCAAGGAAATAACCAAATTAACCATATATTATAATTATTTTATTTATATTCCAGAGAAAACTTAATTTTATATCAATAAAAACTCCCTAAACAAATTTAACCAAAATACACCAATCACAACCACAGAAATCAGTACACCAACAACACACTTCCTACACCAACAAGCAGTAAAATCTTCTACAACCAGCTAGCCATAACGAGGCCTTAGGCACTAGGTATTTCAGCTCCCAATTGTTGCCAAAAGTTGCTACAATCATAAAAAACAATGACAACTAGTCAAGCAACAAACATTATGCCAAGCCAATATATAATACACCAAGAGATGCATTTACAACTCAAACCAGTGCCTATAAGTATGCCAGGAAGTATAAGAGGAACTCCAACTAGCAACGCGACAACGATTATAAGAAGAACAACAAGAAATCTTACACCAACAGCAATAACAACAACAATAACAACAACTACAACAACACTAACAACATGAAGAACTAATTGAAGCAACGAAGTTTTTGAGGCAAACTTTTGGGGGCCCCAAGTTGAAATCTCAGCAATGCCGTAAATATCGAAGCAGACACTCAAAGACGAGCTGCATCCATCCATCCACTCCGAGGCGCCCCTTCTTATTTTTGGGGCACAACCAGCCCTCCTTCTCCACCACCACCGCCAACTTGCCGAAATTCTTCAACTTGAGTTTTATGAGGGGCCCAAGCACAAAAATGGGAGAACAAAGCCAAGTGAGCTGGGTGAGGGGGAAGTAGCTAAGATTCGCTATATCCATCCCCGAAGTTGCATTCCCTTCTACCCCCCCCCCCCCCCCCCCAGCTCTCCTTGGCCCGGGCACTTGACGAAGTTCATTTGCAGCAAGAGGAAGAATAATTAGCCATGAGATACATGCATAAAAGTCAAGCAGGAATTTAATGAAACTCCTTGGCAAGTTAAGGAAAACGAAATTGGAGCGATCTGTGAATACAGCAAAGATTGTAGCAATGTTTAACGGAATCAAGCCTAAAGAAACTTTGGGTTTTGTATTTAATTCCAAAAAGGAGTTACAAAATCCAAACACAAACCTCCACTCGCTTTAGGCCCCGAAAGCCGCCAAACTTTCTTCTAATGATTTAACTCGAAATTAATTGTGCTTTGAGCCTGAGGCTAGTTTTTCCGCAACCGCAGAAGGCAAATAATAATTTAGGCCAAAGTTTTTCCTTCCAAAAATTGAATGGAAATCAAGTTTTAGACAAATTATTATCATTTCGATCCGATAGGGTTTGCTGGTGCCTTGTTCTTCGTGCTGCCTTGGCCGAAAATTGCATTACGCATACGCCACGTGATTCAGCCCTCGTCACGTGCCCGACCGCAAAAAGATTTGTTGCGCAATGTGGTCCACCCTGGACTCTGGACTCTGGACTCTCCACCTTCCTCCCCCCTCAAAGCCATAACCCTTTTCCGTCTCCCCTCCTCCCGTTCGTTCTATTCCTTTCCTGGTCTTTGTTTTCCTTGCTGACTGCAGGCGAGGCAAGTGTTGCAAATAATTGCCAGACGAAATGAATTTCCACATCCAGACAGGGCAAAAAGTGGGCGGGGAGTGGAGTCAAGTGTCCGAGCATTAAGTTGCACAAGAGGCAGGCATACAGAGAAAGAAAAATGAGGTCACAACCAAAAAAAATATAATAAAATTAATACAGAAAAATATTAAAAGCTTGTTAAATTTCAAAGAAAATAAGTAAGCAGGTTTAGAAATAACATCTTGGCTTTCCCGAAGTTACTAAAATTCCTCTTTAATCTCCTTTATCTTTTCTGCCAGTGCACCCAAAGGCGTTGCGGCAGATGTCATTGTGTTTGTTGACTTTTAATGCCGTCTGGTTCGGTTTCCCTTTTTCTTTCCGCCCTTTCTGCACACATAAAATTACATAAAACCGCTGGCGGACACGAGGACGAGGAGGACGACGACGACGACTACGGCGGAATTCGGAGAGTCACAGGAATCGATGTCATCGCTAGCTGTCGCCACATTCATTAATCAACCGGATGGACGAAACGGGTCAGGGGTCTGGGGCAGGACTTGGACTGGAACTGGAGCTGCTGAGACTGAGCCTGAGACTGAGACCGAGCCGAGTGTCATCATCTATCCGATGGCAAAACAAATGAAGGCTGGACATTAATGGTGACAGCATCGTGTTTATAATTACAAAACCCCAAAAGCCAAAAACTTTGATTCCAAGTTGAGATGACATTAATGAGGCGATGGTGTAGGAGTAGAGGTTCATTATAGGAAAATTACCAAAATTTAAATGCTTTTCTTGGCTGGAAAATATTGGAAAATAATGTAAAGTTTCTATGCTTTCCTTTACCTTTCCCCACTTTTTGCTCCCTGCTCAAATCCAGAGAGTAAAAGTGCGGACACTCATACGCCCCGTTGGACACTCATACGCCTCGTGGATCCATGTTTTTCCCCTCTTTCTATGCAAACGGAAATTTCAATCACGCCTTTTAACCTTTTGCACAAAAATAATGACAGGCAGTATGAATTTTCCCCTTGTATGTTGCACATTCCTTGGGCTTTTCTTTTTGGCTTTCACTTGCGTGACTCACGTAAAGAAAGGCGAAACTGCAGAAGGTGAAATCGAGTAAAGTGAAAATTCAGCCGAATGTGAAATGATTTTAAAGGAGAGAAACTGTGTCCAGTTTGATTTGTTTGAATAAAACGAAGTCTAAGAGTTAATTGAATGAATAAAATTTCAAATTCAAGTTAAGTTTAGTTGGAAATTGCAGAAAATATGAAATGAATTTGTATTTATGTAGCCAGGTCTTACTTCTAGTTTAAATTGAATAGAAAAAGTTGGCAAAAGTAAAACCTTGTTGTTAGTTTTAAATAAATATACTTGCATCTGTATGCATTACAATTTTATTTATTAAAAAAAATAAAGCCAGCACTTACTTTTCACTCTGCCTCCACTTTTCTCTCTCTTTTCTTTTTTTTTGCAAATTGAAAAGCATTTAAGAATGCATTGTATGTATTTTTTTTTTTATATTTTTTCCTGTGGCGCCCCCCGTTTTTATTCAATTTGTCTTATTTTTAAGCTGCTTTCTCGCACGCCAGTGAGCACCTTTGGCCAATGTTATTTCCTCTTTCCCTTCCAGTAACTTTCAAGTTTTCGAAAAATTGGTGAAAAACTATAAAACTCATTGTATTTATATAGTATATAGTGGCTCCCACTGCCACTCTGCCACTGGCAACCATTAGGCGTAGCAAATTTTCCGAGGGAAAAGCAAAGGGAAAAGCTGAGGAAAACACGACAGAAGCCGACAAAAAGTTGAAGTTGAAGCTCGAACACCAAAGAGTGGATGGAAAAATAAAAGGGTTTTTCTCGTACGACTAAAGTTTGCACTAAACATCCGGCAGGAAAAAGAAGTAAAAGCGGCGAGCGCACTGACGTTGGCAGGCATTTTCATAAAATTAAGCACAGAATTTGCTGAAATGCAATCTGCAAAAAAAAAGGTGATGGGGTCAAAGGGCAGACGGTCTCTGCGAACCCGATTTCCCAATAATAGAAAAATATTCAACAACAGTTTACAATGTTGCGGTGATGTACGAGTCCGGGAATGGCAGTGCAACTTCGTCAAAAAGGCAAAAATGTTTCAACACGCACAGCCCCAGTTAAGGGTTAAATGTGTCAGTTTTCGAGGGGGTTAAGACAGAGAGGCCAATACAGAGTCTAAAAACTTTTCCCTTTTCGCATTTATTATATGTTTATGTATGTAGTACTTCCCTGAGCTTTTCTTCTTTACCTTTTTATTTGTTACTTTAATATTCATTTCACAGCAAATGGTAAGGGGTAGTATTTATTTTTTGTGGGTTCGTGGGATGTCCTGGTAAAAAAAAAAAAAAATAAACCAGAATATAGAAGAAGCAGACTCCTAGGTTTTATACCGGAAATATTCCCTAGAACTTGCCCATTCGTTGTGCCTCTCCAGTGGTCTGTATAATTCGTTGGTCATATTTTCGGAGCTGTCTCCTTGGGCGGTCAAGTGGGGGGTCTGGGGGAGGGCCATGTCAAGGCCAAATGGCGGGGTGAAAAGGGCGAGGCCGAGACGGGGACACGCACCTTTTTTTCAACTTGTTTTCTTTTTTATATAAATTTACTGTGTGTAATGTGTGTTTGTGTGTGGATTTTCTGTGTGTGGCAAGTTGTTAAATGGCACTGACACTTGACCTCTCTACCCCTCAGACTCTCCACCCCTCTCCCTCCCCTCTCCCAGCACTTATAAATATTTATATGCTCTATGTGTGTGAGTGTTTGTTTGCGTCGCCTTTTTGTTTGTATTTCCTGCTCCATAATTTTCTTGTTGTGGTTTTTTTTTTTGTTTTTCGGGTTTGTCCTTCAGCTCATAATCCTTTTTTATTGCAAATGACCACGCTAACTCGCCGGGCCGGGCCGGGAGGGGTGTTAAGGGGGCGTGGCACTCTGGTCAGCTCATAAGGCTCATCAACAAGTTCATTTTACGGTCAATTCATTAAAAAGAAGAAAATAATAAAAAATAAAAGTGGTAAGGGAAGTATATGTATTTTTTTTTTACCCACTTTCTATATATGTGTTTTTGCTTCTCATTATACCCTGTAAAACTTACAGGGTATGTTGGAGGGGATTTATAAAAGGATAAAGAGATTTTATTAGAATTTAAATTTGGGGAAATTTTAAAATTTTAGTTGTACAATTTTGAATTGAAGTTCTTACATATTTTATTTATTATATTTAAGCCATTTTTAAATTAATGTTTGGGTAGAAAATTATAACTAAAAAGAAGAAGAATTTTTCCTATATTTTTCTAATATGTATAATCCCTATATTCCAATATCTTTGAACAATTTTTAAAATAAAATTTATATTAATAATAATAATAAACCAAATATATTTAATTATTTATTATTAATCATTTTTTTTAAATTCATTCTATATGTTCGAATAATAATAATAATAATAAGATTAAGGATCCTTTTAATATTTTTTTTATATATACATATATTTATATTGTTAAATTTTTTTCGTCTATAATATTTCTTATATTTTTCCTATTTTATACATCCTTTTATTTTATTTATAAATATAATATATATAACAAGTATAAAAAAATCATTTGCCTAAATATTTATTAATATTTTTGGCTTCATATCCTTATATATATGGCAGACTAATAATAATAATAATAAAAATAAAAATTATAAGATGAAGGATACTTCTTATATATATATATTTTTTTTTTATTTATATATTTCCCTAAATAATATTTCTTATGTTTTTCTAATATTCATATATATCCCTTTTTAATATCTATAAGAAAAATAAATACATATCCCTCTTCTAAATATTTATATTTATTAATATCTATAATATAATATATAACCCCATATCCCTATATATACGGTATAATCCGCTTTCATCAGCTGACTGTCAGCGTGTCATCCCGTTTTTTTGTTTCCTTCATTTTTTTTTATTACAATATTTAGCTGGCTCTGAGGTGTGTCATCTGTGTGTGTGTGTGCATATGTGTGGGTGTGGGTGTGTGTTGACCCTCATTTGGTGACATTTAGTGGCAGTTTTCAGCAACAATGTCAACGCCGCTGCGTGGGTGTGTGTGTTCCGGCCAATGCCTGTGCTTGTATTGGTGGATTTGCGTGTGTGAGCGTCATGCTAAATATGTGAATCCCCCCGGCACCCAGTCCCCCCTCTCCCTGCCTGTTTTAGTTTCTCTCCCTTTGTCCTGTGTATTTTTTTTGTTGTATATTTATTTATTTAATTTTCACCTGCCTTTTTGGCTTGGCTTTAATTTTATGATTATTGTTTTTTTTTTCGTTCGTTTGCGGCCGGCTTTTGTTCATTTCTTAAGTGGCGCTTTATAATGTTGACAGTTTTATTGAGGCGCAGAATGTGTTGGTCATTTCAGCCTTTGTTTTGTTATTTTCCCAAATAAAAAACTAAGCAAAAGAATGTCTCCCAAAGGTATGACAGATACACAAGAGATTTTTCAGTATTCGCTTCTGTTTTTTTTTGCTGTGTTTGGGGCGAGGTCAGGTTGAGGTTGGAATGTTTATTTGCTCTGCTCTCGAGACAACAACAGGGTTGGGAGAGAGAGAAACGAACCCGAAACGATCCCGGCTAAGCTATAGTTCAGGGGTTAAGGTCCCTCATTTGGCAAATAACAGATTTCATTGCATACTTTCGGGCCCAAATTGGCGGCTAACAAGTTGGGGAAATAGTAAGACTTTTGGGCCTTCGGCAGGACTAAGCCGCTGGAAATGGCCATCAAAGGGGCTGCTAAGTAAACCAACTTATAGCTCTCTTAAAAAAAAACAGGATTTTATTGTGAAAAGCAGCGATTTATATAAGTGTAGAGGTTGTTTTAGAGAACAAAAAGTCACTAATAAGTAGGGAAAATATGGTTATTTGAAAAGGTCTTATTTTATATTTGCATTTTTGTAATTTTATTCATAATTTTATTTTATTTATAAAAGAAATAAAAAATATTTTATTTACATAAATTATATTTAATTAAATTTTCTATGAGTTTTATATTGTATTAAAAGTGTGGTGAGTTAAGGTTGGTAACTTTCTTATTGAAAATAAATTAAAGTTCCTTGTTAATTTCATGTTTTGGGTTGTAATTAATTATATTATTAAAATTATTTTTATTTTTATTTTATAAACTTTTATTTATAATTTTATTATTTTATTTTATTATTTAAAGATATATTATTTATTTTTATTATTATATAAAATTGTTTTATTGCATCATATTTACTAATATGATTACATTATTAATGTATATTATTTATATATATGTATATATATATTTTTATATATTATATATATATATATATATTATATTTATTTATTGCTATTAGACTATTATTTTTAATTTTATTTATCATCATTATATCATTGTTTATTATTTATAATTATTTTTATTATTTATCATATTATAATTTTTAATTTTTTTATTATTACACTTTGAAATAAGCAACTATTTATATATTTAAAAGACTGCTAACATTTCTAATTTTCTATAAATTTCTATTAATTTGGATCTTTTTTATAGCTCAATTTTAAATAAAAAAAAAAATAAATTTAAAAAGTTAAAAAAAATTAAATCATAAACCTTATAACCTTTCATTATTAATTCCATAATTTCTAATGCTCCTCCCTTGCTCCTTGAACATTGATGTTTTTCGCCCCTTTTTCCCTGCCAACACAAATTATTGCATACATTACAGGGCATTTCCGGTGGGCGCTTCTCCCCCTTTTGTTCGGGCTTCCCCCCGAGCCGTCTTGCAATGACAAAGTTTCCGCATTAGCAAACAGAAACTGTGCCATACATTAGGGCGCTTCATTACCCACCTTGCCAGGATCCCATATACAAATGAGGCGGTCCTGGCTCCTTTGATTTTCCTGCGCCTTTATTGTTGTTCTGTTTTTTTTTTGGTTGTATGATTTTGCGGCTCATTTGGTTTTATTAAAATTTGCACGTTTTTCACGCTTATCACCGCTCACAAGCTTTGATTGTGGCTCATCCCGGCATCCTGTGTAGAGCATCCTTTTTTTTTTTGGGGCTGCCATTTTACAACATCATCATCATCATCCCTTATGTGAGCCTTAACTTTTATGCTAATTTCCAAAACTGAAATGAATAAATGTCTTTTCGTTGCCTTTTTCCTTGCCTTTATTATTGTTATGGAAATTTTTTTATAGTTTCCCCATCATTTAGCTGCGAACACACACACACAGAGAGCGACCTCTAAACGCTTTTTCAATTCAAAAGTTGGCGAAACATTTTCTGGGAGGGAAAAAAAGGGAATATATATATATATATATTGTATGCATATTTCTGAGAGTGGTGGGCGAGGCCATACAAATTTTGCTGTCATTTGTTCTAAGAGAATTGTGTATGCAATAAATAAAAATTACACGTTCAACAACAATTTCTATCTGGGCGCTATGATCTCCTTTTTTTTTTGTAACACAATAGCCAGGGTTTCCGCCCTCACCTGCTAACCCTTTTTACATTTTTTTTTGCCAGTCCTTTGTATCCTTCTAATTGGATATGTTCAATGTTGAACGTTAGCCGTTCGTCTTTGACTTTGGCCTTTGACTTGACCGGGCAGCGGGGGGTAGGAAATTCCTTTAAAGGATGGGCGTTTAACGGATTGAAAGAAAAATGTCGCTCGCTGGGGCAACTCTTTTTTGTGTGCTGTGTGTAAAGCGGGGTGGGGGCAACCCTGCCGGGCCAATCAGAACTTATGTTTACCCCAATTAAGGTGAACACGAGACCGTTTTTGCGATCCAATGAGTTAGAAACAAGATAAAGGACCCAAAGACCGAACAATAAGCCCAAGTCCTGCTGCTCCATCCGGGCTAGCAGCTCCTTGGGCAGGCGGCAGGCAGCCAGTTTTTAGGTCCTTGTTCCCTAGATCCAGCCACGGCTGGCCACACTGGTGAAATATTTGGAAAAATATGAGCAAGTTTTTTGAAAGAATTTTAGGTTTTTATAATCAAAGTTAGAGTTAAATTTTATAAAAATAAATTCATAAGGAACTTTTGTATTTAATACCATTATTTTGGTACCTTATATTACCCTCAAATTTCTCTCAGTGCCTCGATAGCCGCCTGCTGCCATGCATGTTTATGTGTCCCTCGTCCTTTCGCACAACAATGCCGCCGAATCGCCGCTGGAATGGGGCAAGGACCAGCTCTGAATGCCGGAGCAATGATTAAAAATTGTGCAAGCGTGTGGCGGTGGCCAGCGATGTCGATTGCGGTTCAACTTTTAGTCGCAAAACGGCGGCAGGCAGCACACACACACCAACACACACACACACTCAGCAGAAGGGGTACAAGAGGGGGAAAAAGGGATGACAGGAGGAGCCTTGCCTCGGCTTGGAAAAGTCGCCAAATCCAAAAACCAAAGTCGTTCGCTTTTATTGTCATTTGTATGCGTGCGGCGACATTCGGAGAGAAGGAGAGCGGGGGGCGGGGGGGTGCAAAAAAGGATCTATCCCTGGCCAGAGGCGTCATCGAAGGGAGGCCAAATCCAGCCACTTGAGATGCCAAAAGGGAAAAGCCACTGGGCTCAGGGAAAAAGTGCAACCAAAAAGAGGTTAATAAAGTGAGCCAAAAAAATGGGTATAAAATAAGCATGAGGTTATATTTTACTACTAAAAATCTTTGTTTATGATTAAAAATTACAAATAGAAATTAGTTTTGTATAAACTTAATTTTTCCCTAATTTAATTCCAGTTTCAGATTCTTGTAATATCGAAATATCAAGTAAAAACTATAAAAAATAGCAAACTTAAGACCATTACTATTTCCCAACCCTTCCCTCGTGACTCACGCTCGGAGCCCTCGTGAGTCACTCAGTTCCGCTTCAACTTGGGGACAGATTTAACCCTTTGCTGCCGGCTGATAACTTGCAGGCAGGACCAGCTCTCGATTCCAGCCTCAAAATACTCATTAGCCATAACGACCGTCCTCCATGGAGGCCTGGGAAAAGCTACAATGTGAGGGGGAAGAGGGGAACGAATGAAGGGGGGGAGTGGAGAGTGAAGGGGGGGAGACTGGGTGGCAAAGGACGAAGGACATGCCCAGCTGTGTCGATGTCGATGCCTATCTATTGTCAGCCATCAGCCACGCATGCAGCCTCGGATCAAAAGGACCAAGGAGCTAGAGACATGGAGCCGCAGGGTGAAAGCAGCTCCTGGTTTCCCGGCCATTGTCCTGCCGGCCAGCGATTGCCATTGAGCACTGAGAGAAAGAGTGTGTGTGAATATAACAATAAAATAAAAATAATTAAGGCAAAGAAAACCTAAAATTTATATAAGAAATCTCCCAAACTCCTTTCTAGGAAATATATATTTTCTTGTTATCACTTCAATTTTTTTTTTATATATTTTTATTTCTATATATTTTTCTCTTAGTGTTTCAGAACTGGAGACGCCGCCTATCTGCGCCTTTCCACTATTTACACACGGCTCATTTTATCTAGTTCGATTGGCCATTTATCTGGAAATGTTTTGTCTGTGCTTACCTTTCCCCGGCTGCCGCCGGTTTCATTTCGAAATTTGCCCCTTTAATTGGAGAGAGGGAGACTATCGGTTTTTGAATCTTAATTTCGTTGTAGGAAGGAGCAGGCAAGGGCCAGGACCAACCAAAGCCTGGCAAAAGTTAACTAAGCAAAAGGCATACAAGAACCCAACAACATATATGTCGAGGGGGCCTCAATCGCAACAAATGGAAATTTTGTCAAGCCTGAAATCCTTTTATAATGACAAAAGGTTTCCACCTCTAAGCCGATTACAGCAACAGCAACACACGAGGCAGTGTGGTAGTGTGGCAGTGTGGCAGTGGCAGTGTGGCAGTGGCAACTCCAGGTAATACTTACCACCCCAGAGAGCACCTGCTGTTTTAACAGGCGCAACGGAAGTGGAAGTGGATTTCGAAGTGAAGCGAGAGTTGCTTTTCTAATTAGTTGCCATTGCAGGTTAAGTGTATAAATAAATAAAGACTAGAACACAAAATGCTTAGTGATCAAAAGGACTAAGTATCATATTATAAATAAAAGGTAAATATTGAAAAAGGGAATTTCTAGAGAGTTTTCAAGTCGAAGAATATCAAGAGAGAGAATCTTACTCGTTAAGAAATTAATCTAATATAATATATCATATTATTATCTTACATTAAAACCCTCTTCCTTTGTTTGTTGGCATATTTTTTTATTATTTTTTTTCTTTTAAGTATGAAATGTTCCAAATGTATTACATATATATTCCTTTTATCGGTCATTGCTCAGTTCGGTACAAGTGTTCTTTCCGGTTTTTTGTATTTGTCTTGTTTGTGTGCTATTTTTTCCAGGTGTTACTTTCCATGGCACAAGAGCTTTCCCCAATCTTGCTTGAAAATTTATGAGGCATTCCATCAAAAGATTTCAAAGTATTCCGCTTTTGGTAGTGTGACCTTCCCTCTTGACACACGATATGTTTTTTTTTATGTTTCTCCCGATAATGTCGTGGTATAAATTGATTCAAGGGTTGATGTTTCCGTGTTCCCTAACATATAATGTAGATCTCCTCCGCCTTTTGAACTAACTGTTTTCCCTACAAATCAACGACCTCGTTGTCGCTGAGGTCCTCCGGCAGTGCCAGGTGCGATCTTCCCATGCGCAGGCCCGAGGGCAGGATGAAACGCACTTGGGGCACCTCCGCAGTGGGCAGGCTGTGGTGCGTCACGGGCGGCTCTGTGCCCGGCAAACGAAAGCCGCCACCGGAACGATAATGATGCATCGTACTCAAGTGGCTCAACAGATTATTGACCCTCGACGGATGGGCCATGGGCACGGCCACGCACAGGGGACAGATGACGGCGGTGCGGGCATCGCGATGACGTATCTGGACATGTGCCATCAGATCCTCCGCGGAGAGACCCAGCTCGCCGCAGTTCGGACAGGTGAAGCTGTCGGCGCACAGATCGGGTATCGGTTCGCCGGCAAAGTGCAGCTCCAGAGCGGCCCTGTCCATCAGGCACTGGAACGGATGGCTCTCGTCGTGGCCCACGGCGCCCAGGCCGAGTTCATAGCAGGTGGCGCACAGGTCAAAGTCCTCGCAGCGCAGGCATTTGTATCTGTAGTTGACCATGCCCCACGTCTGGCAGCTGTCGCAGGTAACCTCATAGAACTGGTCCATTTTGTGGGGTTTTTTTTGGGGTTTTGTGTAATTGCGAGTAAAATGCAGGAATAACTGAAGAAATATTCAAGGAAATATTTTTAACTAAACGTAGGAACTTAGGTATTAGAACTACATTACGTGGGTATGATGAGTGGCTTGGTTTAATCTGGAATCTTCGGTCAACTAGTAACTAACTCATATATATATCATATATATATTATATCCTCTGGCAGAATTAACTGGGGAGTAAAAGGGAGTTTCATTGGTTTATTCATTAAAGAATATAACTCTTCATTGTTTTCTTTGTAAGAATTGAAAGAAAGTAAATTCTTAAATTCATTTCCCCAAAGAAAGCAACTTTTGAATGCTCACTTCTTATAACACTCACCAGTTTATATATAGTTTATAGTTGCTAACAAAGTAAATATTTAGCAAAATGTATGTATCACTTTTTTTTGGTATCAAATACAGTAAAAGAGTAATTCACTTGGTTTTTTGGTTTTGAGCTTATCTTTAGATTTTCTATTGAGAGTAAAGATTTTCTTGGGCCGAAAAAAAAAATATATATACAGTTTTCCTAAGGTTTTTTTTTAGTATTACTTTCAGTTCGAAATGTACACAATGAATGAAATTTGTGTGCCGAGAACTTTCTAAGGTTGACTGAAAAACACCAAAGCCTACGGAGATGAGTTCAAAAAAATATTTTTTGAACCGGCAAGGGACAAAGGGAATATTAGTAAAAAATAATTTACAAAATATTTTAAGCAGGAAAACCTAAAAAAATAATAATAATAGTAGAGAAGATGATACAAAATATTTTAAGTAGGGAAACCTAAAAAAAAACAAAAAAAATTTTAGTGGAGAAAAATTTTGTAAGCAGGAAAATCTAAAAAAAAATAATATAAGTAGAGAAGAAGATACAAAATATTTTAAGCAAAGAAACCTTTAAAATAAAAATAAGTTTAGTAGAAAAAAATATTTTAAGCAGGGAATTGTTAGTAAAAAAGATACAAAATATTTTAAGCAAGACACCCTAAGAAAATAGGAATAAATTAGTAGTGAAAATATAGAAAATATTTAAAGCAAGAAATCCTGAAATAATAGTATAAGGAAAATAAGTAAATTGGAAGTTAATTCCTAATTTTATTTTATGACAAATTAAATAAGATATTTTCTTCAAGTTTTCATTTCAAAAAGTAAAAGGAATTGTTTTGAAAATTCCATTTTTAATATTTAATTTAAAAGATTTAACTAAGCTTTTACCTATTTTAAAATTTATTTTTCAGTGCCTGGTATATGTCGAGCCAGATATGTTTAGCCTGGACTCCGCCCCACTCTGCCCCCTCTGCCCCACTCCCCCTTTTCGTTTTTCGTTTGTTCGCGCTTTGTACATAAATTTCATGCAAATTGACTAATTAATTTTTGCGCAATGGATTCTTATCGCGCCATGCACTGGGCAATATATTTAATATTTGCATAATGCATGTGTATTGCCTTGGTTCAGCCGGGTTCGAGCTGAGGAGGGGGTGAAGGGGGAAAGGACAGTGGCAAATGGAGACCGAAGCCAGCCCACGCACCTTGGCCTAAAGCCGTTCCCCAAAGGTTTTTGCAACCAAAAAAAAAAAATCTAGAGTTTAATTTAAAATTAACTTAAGGTTGTAAAATTAATTTTAGATTATAACTTAATTAAATTATATTAAAAACATAAAATAAAAAATTAGAAAAACATACAAAATAATTTTTTAAATAATATTTTTCCAAGAAGTAGTGATATTTTTCAATTCAACTTTAAATTTTCCCCCCAAAATCTCACTTGGCCTGGAAAAATCTGTTTTAAAAATTCAAAATTATTTTAAAAATCAAAAATTTAAAAAGTTTTTCGTACAGTGTACAGCTCTCCTCGGCGGTGCGGTAAAAACAACAGCCGTTTTAATGACGGATATTAAGCATAACCACACAACTAAACGTAGAGACCGGGGGGGAGCGCGACTGCAGCGGCTTTTCGGGACTCCTTTTCAGGACGCGGCCCCGCAGTGTGGTGGCCCGGGGAAAATGCACAATGATTTTCTCTCCTTGCTGGCTGCTCGCTCCCGCAGGACACCGACAGCGACAGCGACAGCGACAGTGCCTGACTTTGAGCCTGCCAAATATGCTGATTGCAGCAATAATGATGATTATGTTTGCCCTGCATGCGCGGCTCGAATTTGTTAGCCACAACGGAAGGAAGTCGAGAGCATTGACAATGCCAGCGACACGAAACAAGCCCCCGAATCCTCGAGTCCTCGAATCCTCGAATCCTCGATTCCCCATATTCCGCGAGTCCTCGAGTCCGCGAGTCCCCGAAGCGAGCTCTCCCCCCGTCCCCCTCCCAAAAGGGGTCCTGTGCCAGCAGTGCAGCCACAATGACGAGCTGCAAAGGCATTTAACGACTTGCAAATGCGACGGCTCCTGCAACTTGACTAACTGACAAACTAACTGACAAACTAACTGACTGACTGACTGACTGACAAACCGACCAACTGACAGCCGACAAATGCAGGAGGGAAAACAAGGGGCAGGCAGCTCAGGGAAATATTACAAGACCGCTGGACAGTCGCTTGCCAGGCGGGAAATACCCTTTCTCAAAGGAAAAGTGGCTGGCAAAAAATTCTCAATTCTCAATTTAAATAATTTTTCAGAGATTTCATTTTTTTTAGAAATTTTTAAAAATATTTAAATAATGTAATTTAAATAATCTTTCAGAGATTTTATTTTTTTTTACATTTTTTTTTAATATTTAAATAATTTAATTTAAATAATCTTTAAGAAATTTCAGAGATCCTACATTTCATTTCAATGGTTTTTTAACTTTTTGTTTTAAAGCTTACCAAATTATATATTACGAATTTCTTGTTAGTTTCTGAATTTTTCTATAAGGTGTGAAAACATTTTCCGGAAAATTGCCTTGCCTAAAATCGAAATTTAATTCCTAAAAATAATCTGTAATGGATTTTTAAAAAACTACATTTTATTACTATTTTTATTTGATATTTTTCTTTTTTTTTGTTAGATTTTTGGATTTTTAATAATATGTGCGAAAACATTTTGAGGACAATTGCCTTGGAAAAAAAATATAAATTTAATTCTAAAATAACACTTTATTGATTTTTGAAAATCTAAATTTAATTGAAATATTATTCAGCTTTGTTTTTAAAGCAATTATACTAATATTTATAATTTTCTTTGGTAGTTTTCAAAGTTTCTCTATAAGTTGTAGAAACATTTCAAGGAAAATTAACTATCCAAAGGTCTAATTTTACTTTTAAAATAATATTATATAGATTTCCAACTTCTAAATATAATTTCCATAGTTTTTACGTTTTTTAAAAATATTTTTAATATTATTTGAAAATATTTATAGTTAATTTCTAAGTTTTGCTTTAAAAATCTAAATCTCTGCTGCCAAAAATCTTAATTTAATTCTATAAAAATATTTTATTCTATAAAATTTGCATCTTTTTTTTTTGATACTTTTCTAACATTATTTTTTTACTTTTTTCTGTATTACTTTGTGATTCTTTTATTAAGGTTTCCAAACGTTTTTTTTAGTTTTTAAAATATTTTTAAATATTTAAGCTTCTTAAAAGTGTTAAAATTTATATATACACAATATAAATTATATAATTTTTAATTTTAAATAGTAGTTAAGTTTCTTATTAATTAAAAAATCTTTAAACCCCGAGTTGGTTAGGGCATACACTGTTAAACAAAATTATTGCATTGCGTGCATAAACTTTAGCAAATGGGCCTGCGTATCCAAAACGCAGTTAGCTCCCGCTCCCGCTTCCTTTTTCCATTTGCCGCTTTCCCTTCCCCGTTTTCTCTTTCCCCTTTCCCTTTCCCTCTAACCATTATTTTTTTGCCATGGCACTTTGCCATTTTAGCCCTCGGAAAACCGGCTTTTCTATTCCGGATGAGTCTTGGGCCGTGTGGCCATATTAGCAAAGTGAATTGGTTTTTATTTGTAACGGAAATGTGGAAAATTATTTTCAGCTGTTCGGTCGCTCGGTCGGTCGTTTAGTGATTTGCATAAGTCGCAGGTGACAGTCGTCTCAGGCCTGGAGAGCCCCCCTAACAACCACTACACAGAGAGAAAATATGCTAAAGATATTTTAAGAAGAGAATTGGAAAGAATATAGTGTATAGTTATTAATATTGTTTAAGAAAGAAAAGGGGGATTTAGAAAGGAAGCAAAGATGAGTTATTACACAGAACAAATGCATTTTTTAATACAATAAATCCCTGAATATATATTTCTAAGATTCTAGAAATATTTTTAAAAAATATTCTCTAATTTCCCCTTTCCTTTGAGTGCCTGCTAGACGGACTTTAGAGTGGTCCCTGCAAATTTAAGAGCAGCAGCTGTGGCTTAGCCTCTTACCATGTATGCCCAAAGCGGCTTAAGTGCGCAGTGGGAATGGCATCAGGACGAGACCAGGAACAGGACCAGAACCAGCGGAAGATATACCGGAATCCGAAAATCAGTGGCGCCACTCCGGTGTCCTCTCAACTCGTTTCCTCCGCTGTGTGGCAAATGGCTGACCGGCGGTGATAAGAGCTGCCGCGCGACTTTCCTTTCGCCAGTTATAAACACAAGACACTTGAGTCCGTCGCCGCCGTCGTTGCTTGTTTATGTCTCGAAATTATTGGAAAAATACCACAACAACAACAACAACAATAGGGAAATAATAGTAAAAAAAAAAAAAACAAAACAGAGAAAGCAACAAACTTCAGCGAAGCAGAGAACTTGAAGCGGTAAGCGGATTTTGCACCATTTGCCATCTTGATGATTGATTCCATCCATATTTTATTTCACTGGATTTTTTAGGCCATTTGCCAAGCGGTTTCAGTATTTATTTATTGGGTTTTTCATTTGTTTTCATTTCGCTTTTTATTCGTTTTTTTTATACTTTTTTTATTCATTTTTCTTTTAGCCCTCTGAACACTCATAAATTGCATGTTTTAGCCAAAGGGGGGAAAGCAAACAGGAAAATTCTAGGGAAATCTATACTTTCATCAGGCATTGTATGTTTTTCAATAAAAATTCGGATTAATTTGTAGGTTGAAGTAGAAATAAGACAGAATAATTAAGCATAATATTATGCTTTTATTAAACTTAGAAACTTAAACTTAAAATTTAGTTAAAAACCTTTAAATATAGACGAAAACTTCAAAGAAGCAGCGTTTTTTGCCTTGATGTGGTTTATATTTTTTTCCTTGAAATAAATTGTGTACATAATAATAATTTTAAAATACAAATTTATAAAGAAAAGTTTCTTGAAAAATTTCTTTATAAGTTTGTATATTTTTTTTCTTGAAAAGTTTCTTTATAAATTTGTATTTTCAAGAAACTTTTCTTTATAAATTTGTATTTTATAATTAATTATTTTTATTATTATTAATTATTGTTTTTATAAATAGAATAATAATTATAAAATACAAATTTATTAAAAAAAATTTCTTGAAAAGTTTCTTTATAATTTTTTTTTTTTTTCTTGAAAAGTTTCTTTATAATTTTTTTTTTCTTGAAAAGTTTCCTTATAAATTTGTATTTTTAAGAAACTTTTCTTTATAAATTTGTATTTTATAATAAATTATTATTAATTATTATTTTTATAAATATAATTTTCTTCCCACTCATTTCTCTCAGTGCTTAACTATCTACTGGCATTTCTGGTTTGCAATTACATACTTTCCATACGCATTTATAGATTTGTTTACTGTTTAGAAATCATATATATATTCTATATATATAACAATGGAGTTAGGGTAGGGAGTCAGTATTTAAACCGAACTTCTCATACCCTTTAACCCCTTCGATATGCACTATTTCGACTTTGGCTATAGAACGACACAAATGGAACTTGGCAAGTTAATTCAATTTATATTTCATTCCTTGACGTTTGGCTGGAGGTCCTGCGAGGCATGCCAGATGGATGGATGGGCCACTTTTCAGCCTCCAGGCTCCCTCCAAGCCTCTCCACTCCCCCCCGATTTCCTGAAATTGAGGTGGACTCAAGCCTCCTTTCTCATGCATTTTCCACTCGTGTATTTTCTCAACCCGTGTCCCCTTTTGGGGTCTCCCCGTTTGCTGTAAGTTTTTATGCATGTGACCATTAACTGGCGGCTTTTACTCGATCCTTGGGCCCCCTCCCCTTGGCCCCTCATCAACATTGCAACATTTGCCAGCTTGACTTGCACTCACTCTGCTCGTGGGAAATCAGTTTAATGGAAATTATAGCATTCGATTACTTTTCAAACTAAGCATCAGGATTCCTCAGCAGACCCCTTAGACCCCCCTTAGACTCCCCTTTTTAGGCCTAAGTGGCTTTCCCCCCCTCTGTTTATCAGAGTTTTGTCAAATGCCTAAGAGTATGCAGCAAAAGAACGAAGGAAAGGCTGAAAATGCCAGGTGCCAGTGCGGCCAGGCGCTGGCCCGGAAAATGCTTCTGACCAGCCGCCACTCTCTCTCTCTCTCTCTCCCTCTTCCCCCCTGCCAGTCCTGCCGTCTACCATCTAAGTGACAAACCAACGGACACGGCAAAAGGACAGGTGAATATCCCAGAGAACTCCGGAGGAACGTGTGAAAAAAAGAGTGCCGGGTGAAATAACATTATCCAATGTGATTATTTCGGGGAATGGCGCTGATTAGAATGGACAAATGGCCGAGTTGTAAGCAGAATTGCAAGCGAAATATTTTCCCTTAATATTTTTAAAGAAATTTAAGGTTCTCTTAAATTAAACAACCAAAAAAATCAGTTTATAAAGCATATAAAGCAATGCCTGACTCTGTTCCTTAGTGTACTACTCCCCGTTGGGCTGTCAATTCTTTTACTCGCCATGTGTATTTCCTGTGCCTTTATTTCAGGACTACGTGATGACCTGCCCCACACCCACACCCACGTGCGTCCATGTGTGTGAAGGTCACGTGGCAACACTCGCCCCGCCCACACCTGCACCTGCTGGTGAACAGCAGTCCCCCCTCCTAGCACCCAGCACCCTTTCCGTGGCCTGTCGAATTTCGACATTGAGTTTAATGAAGTGCAACGAGGATTGGAAGCAATTGAAATGCATTTGGCATTTCTCTGAGGGGCTACGGGAGGGGGGCGGGGGGTAGGGTGTTCAAAATTTACAGAGGATGCAAGGTGCCACTAGAAAAGTGTTCTGTATTTTTCAAAAATATTATTGTGTAGCTTATAGAAAATATATGCTTATTGTAAAAGTTAAAAATATATGAAAAAAAATTTACCTTAAGAATATTATTAAAAATAAATAAAATAAAAAAATTAATCCATAAATAATTTTTATTCCTTACAAATAAATACCGGTTCATATTTAAGTAATAGCAAATTTTATAGAAATAATTATTGTCATTATTAAATTTTTCGTAATTAAATTAATTTATATACTTAATACTTTTTTAAGGGATATATAAAGTATGAAATACAATAACAAATAATATTTAACTTAATTTTACTTTATTTAAGGCAACAAAATAAACAAATAACATTCAAAATTTCAATTTTAAATATTAAATTAAATGCTTTAAAAAAATAAATCAAATAATAACTATAAATTTTTAAAGTTTTTGCTGATTATAACCCCAAAAATAAAAATATATAAAATGGAATGTTAACATAAAATATTAAGAAACCAGAAAATAGAATTAACTAAATTCTGATTAATAAAAAAACAAATATAAAAAAATGTTAGGCTAAAAACTTTATAAAAATAAAATATTCAATTAAAAAATTACTGTTTACTAATTAAATTAAATAAATACCGAAGATTTTGACTTCTTTTCGCAGATTTAAGACCCTGAACATGCCACAAAAAAATTTAAAAATATATATAATGGCAACAAAAGACAATAAATATTTCAAAATTAAAATTTGTAATTGCATAAAAAAATAAATCATATAAAAACCATGGACTTTCACTACTTTTCCTTTATTTAAACCCCTTAACATGCCGCAAAAAGAAGTAAAAACAAATAAAGAAAACGTCAAAAGCATGTCTGCATTGGTTACTTTGCAAGGAATTTCCTTTGCGCCGCCAAGGAAGTGCGAAAGGAAAATCTGTTCCCACTCTGTTAAGGCACTGTTAAGTCCTTCGCTGCCGCCGTCGCTGCCTCGGCCGACGACTGCTGCCGGCGCCTGCGCCTGCCCCCGAAACATCTTCGTTTGCCGCTCGTGTCCGCCTTCGGGACGGCGTTCTAAATTTAGAACCAACTTTAGATCTCTCTCAGGACTCGGGCCTTTAGACCATGACCCAACTTAGTTTCGGGCATCGGCGAGGCGTCGGTTCATTCAGCTTTTTGCAGAGCCCAGGAGCGGTTCCACGGGTCGCATGCGTGATATTATCACGTATACGCAGGGGTGGACACGAAAAATGGCGTAACATGGCATGGAACTAGAATATTTATTTTCTTTTTTTTTTTGCACTTGTGTCAGCACACAAAAAATTTGCATAGAGCCAAAAAGGTGAACTAGTTTTGAGGTTTATTCTCAGCCTTTTTTTTTTTTGGGCTGTGTTTTGCGAGGACTTAAGATCCACTTGACGGCAAGGAGACTCTTCGGACTGAAACTTCTTCTCCTTTTTCTGCTCATTACGGCGGCGCTTATGATGGTAATTCCTGGCCATGTGCAAATTGTTAAGGCTGAGAGACCGGCGATTCAATAGTTTCTGGAACGAACTTTACTCTGAATTATAATGGAGGGAAGCTCCTCCAACAAGTTGAAAGATATTCGAGAAGGTTGGCTGCCCGGTAAGTTCCCGGAATGATATCCAGGATGACTGACAAAAGTTTTGACTTGGTAATTGTCTTCATGTGCTTTAAGTTGCCTAGCCGGGAGTTCCGGGAATTTAACGGAATTTAACGGAATCCGATCCGGGGAACTTTAGCCTAATGAGCCCCCGAGAGGGAAGCCAAAGTACTTATTATTCCCAAGAATTATTATTAGAATTTATGAAGAAATATAAAAATATTTGAAGGGGAAAGAAAGGTAGAGTTCGATTTACATTCAATCTTAATTAAATTTATTTTTTATTATAATTTTTAACATCTCTTTTGACAATACTCGAAGGTATCGGACAGAGCATCTGTGACACTACTAATTAAAAACAAATAAAAACCAAAAGGAAAAATACAAAAAAAAAAAAATGAATCAACAGCAGCACCATAAGGAGCTGTATAAAATAAACAAGCGTGCAAATAAATTATAATTATAATAGTAATAAATAAAAGCAAATATCGCAAGTGGCGATGAGACTCCGCGCAGCGGTTTCACACGCAATTAACATATTCTCTCTGTTGCATTTAAATTGCTGCATATGGATTACGCGGTGGTTCTTGTACGACCTGAAATCCCCAAAGCCCTTCCACCCACCCAGCACCACCCACCACCCACCACCACCACCCCTTCAGCGCTGCTCTGTGCGTTCTTTGCTCCTTCACTTCGGCATGCTTTTTTTTCGCGTTGCGTCGTTTTTTAATTACTTGCTTTTTTTGTTGCGCGCTTTTTATTCAATTACTTGTACAAATTGCAAACAGACAGCAACAAAAACGAGCGGTGGGCAAAAAAAAAATTAAGGGGCATCAGGTGTGCGGATAAATGTCGCAATTTGTATGATATTCCTCAATTCCGTCACTTTGCAGTCGCATTAAACAATTAACAAGTGTAATTGATAAACAATTAGCGGCATTATGAGCGAGCCGCAAAAGCGTGCAACGCCACGAAAAAATATAAAAATAAAAACAAAAATAATAAAACCCACATATAAACAAAGGGATATGGGGGAGAATTCAAAAACAAAGATCATTTTACACTTTAAAAGAGGTATCTAGGGAGTCTTTTGGGTATACTTTTTCCTTAAGAGATTAAAGGTAATTTGCTATATTATTTATATTTTTAAAATATATTATTAATGTATTTTTTAAGTGCTTAAAAAGGTATTGAAAAGGTTTTTTATAAAGGCAACTAAATATTTTTCAAGTTTATACTTTAACTACAGTTAAAAGGAAATTTAAATCATTTTATTCATTTACCTAAAAATCTTTTTAAAATTTTCTGTTATTAGTATAACATTTAATAAAAGTTTACCTTATAAATAAATACACAATTGTGTAGTCTTTGGCTCTGCATATTTATATTTTCTTAAGATTAATAACCCAAAACAAGATTTTAATCAAAAATAAACTTGTTTGAACTAACAAAGATTATTGTACAGCAGTTTCCAATAAAAATAGATTCAGTTTTGAAGCTTAAATAATATTTATAAAATTATTTATAATATATCAAATAAAATAAATTAAATAATATATTTTTAGGGTATATAAATCCCAAATATTTTCTACTTAATTGCTTGATAGGGCGAAACAATTTGTTTATAAAACCAGGCAATTCTCAGAATTAGATATTGCTAATGACCTTCACAAACAAAGCGATAAGTTGGCACAAAAAAAAAATACCATTTCATATGATACACTGGCATAAATTTTTGGTAATATTTTTAATGTGTTTTCTTAAGGCAAAAAATAAAAAAAAAACAAGAAAACACTGAAAAGTCTGGCATTTGAGTAAGGAAAGAAAAGAGTTTAAATAAATACTTAAATACTCCTAAAAAAATAAAGAAACTCTAAGCTTGTTTAAATTTAATATTTATATAATTAAATACCAGGCTTAAAATCATTTTACATATTTTTTAGTATTTTATTTATATATTTAAATATTTTTTATACATATTTATAAATTTTTTATATATAATTTATATATATTTTTTAAGATTCTATGCCAATAAATGGACCCTCCAACTCCCACTGTAGGGCACCCAGAAAAATCCCCGAAAACTAAAAAAGTGTTTATAATATTTCAATGTATAATGACAATTTATAGACGTTTTTCTAGCGACAAGCCCAAAAACCAGTCGTGTCCGTCTCCGAGGGGGGTGGAGGTGGGGAGTGGGGTTGGGGGGCGTTCTCCGAAAGACGCTAAGTGGCATGTCTATATAAGCAAATGCCCGTCTATGATCTCCATTTAGTTGTCGAGCAGAGTGAAATCAAATCAGACGAAAATGCGTGCAGCCTCGTTGGTAATCAGTCTTCTTTTGGTGGCCAGCTGCGCCTCGGTTCTGGCCAGGCCCCAGGAGGACTCCAGTAGCACCACAAGCAGTACTACGAGTACCACCACTACCACCCCGAAGCCAGAGGAGAAGTCCAGCAGCAGCAGCAGCAGCACCACAACGACCACTACCAGCACCACCACTGAGAAGCCCAAGGCGGACTCTACGACTGCGAGCACCACCAGCAGCACGACACCCAGCACCACACCCAGCACCACTCCCAGCACCACTCCCAGCACCACACCCAGCACCACTCCCAGCACCACCAGCACCACCACCACCACCCCTAAGCCCGATGACGAGGCCGCCCGGCTCCTGCAGCAATGCGCCGAGTTGAGCCGCCGGAAGAAGCGCGGCGGCTCCTCATCCTCGGAGGAGGACAGCGGCGAGAAGAAGTCCGCGAAGAAGGAACGCAAGCAGCTGAAGAAGCTCTGCAAGCAGCTGAGGAAGCAGCAGGAGCGGAAGGAGGAGAAGGCCCAGAAGTCGGCCTTAACCGATCTGGCCGAGGCCCTGCGGAACTACAATCAAAAGCAGAAGAACTGAGCGGGAAATTGCACTTGAAACTTCATTATTATTGCGTGTTTTTTTTTTTTTTTTGTAGAATAGAAAGTAAAAGAAATAAAAAATTATGATTTTAAACAGTTTACTTAAAGGCTTGATTAATTAATTAGTAATCCTAAGTTACATGATAAAGTCAGCAAAAAGTAATACAAATACCTTGAACTTTAATGAAAATATTTGAAAATATGAAAAGGGAACTGACAGCTGACTCTACTAAATAAAAAATTAAATATATAACTTAACATTTCAGGGACATGAAAAATATTATTATTAAATGGACAAGAATAGTTTGTTTAAAACAAAAGAGGACAAGTATACCTTTAACCAATTTTATTTCAATCATTTATAATTGGACATTTTTACTTATACATTTAATATTCAAAATTAAAGAAATTAAAATAAGGTATAAAACCAATATAAATTACTGGCATAGTTAAATAATATTACTCCATTTTATTAATTTAATTTTAGTAGGTTTGAATGGCATTCCATAAATTTTTTGATATACACGTAAATCTCCCTAAAATTACATAAACATTTTTTTAAATATGTCTTCAATTCTGTGGAATTTTTCTTATTTGCATTTTTACTTATTTTTGTTTGATTTATTACACAAAAAACCAGTAAGTTTTAGAAAGTGCAAATAAGAGCATTTGAGGAATTGAGTTTGGTTCACTGATTACCGATCTCTGAATAATTTGCAGACATTAATAGAATCAATCAACAGAAATATGAATCATAATTTGAGAGGGTGAAAGTTATTTACTATATAAATATTTAAATTTTAATTAAGTTAAATAGATATATAAACTAAGTTAATAGAAAATTAAATTAATAGGCAATAGAGTAAATTTATTTAAAAATTAATAAATAAATGAATAAATAAAATAATTAAAAACATATAAATAAATAAAAAAATAACTAAATAAATAATCAAATAAATACATAAATAAATAAATAAGTAAATAAATAAATAAATAAATAAATAAATAAATAAATAAATAAATAGATAAATAAATAAATAAATAAATAAATAAATAAATAAATAAATAAATAAATAAATAAATAAATAAATAAATAAATAAATAAATTTATTAATTAATTAATAAATAAATAAATAAATAAATAAATAAAATAAATAAATAAGTAAGTATATATAATTAAATAAATATCAAATAAATAAATAAGTAAGTAAATAAATAATTAAATTGATTAATTATTAAACAAATACCTTAATAAACTATACTCTATACTATTGATAATTGAAATTATTTTCTAATTATTTAATTTTTAATTATTTTCCTCATAACAAGCTGTTTATGTACACATTTGTATTTATTGCCGCCTTATTAATTTATTTCTTGTTCTATGTACACTTTTTATTTCCGCAAATACCTAACCAGAAATAGAAAATCAACATTAAACAATATACATATATATATGTATATACATAGAAATAAAAGACATTAAAAACTGGTTTTAGGGCCACAACAAGTTTATAAAGTTACAGCTACATATTTTTTTACAAGGGCAATTTCGAATGCTTGAAAATATTGTAAGCACGAGCGTTAAATTAATATTTAATTAGCTTTGTGTGGATCTTGGAATTAGCACATTTTCTGGTCTAATTATACCCTACAAGAGGGTGTTGTTATAAATCAAGTGAGAAGGGAACAACTTAGATCGTTCGTTAACTATTTTAATAACATTTTAAATTTAATTTATATCCGAGAGCATACAAACTTCATCTGCTTTAAGCTTCCCCTCACTGTTTTCTATATATTTTAGCCATTTTGGGCTTTTGGCCAGTTGCGTGGCTTAAGGTCAAAACGAAAATGCGAGCTGGCCAAGAAAGCAATTTACATAATCAAAGCATATGAGAGAAGACAAGAATCTGTGGAGACAGCGGCAAAAACCGAAGAAGAAATATGAATGCTAATTAGTTTGAGCCATTGAACTTTGCTTGGTGGTGAGGGGAATAGGGCCACAACTACACTGGGGGAAAATATATATAAAGAGAAAATGTTCTTAGGAGAGGTAAGAAATATTTAAAAAATGAATTAGGGATTAAGGAATTAAAGATATTTATTAAAGGTTTTATTTAGAATATATTTGTAACTCCCCTTGACCTTTGCCTCTCCAACTTCCATCTCATTTCTCCCTGTGCACAGTCTTTTGTAAAATGGGTCGCCTCTTGGCCATTCCTCAGCTGACACGCTTTGAACCCGCGAACTTAATTATGCAAAAAAAAGTGGGAAAAAAGAGGAAAAAAAAATTTAAAAAAAAAGAAAACCATTCGAAAAACGATTCTTGGTGAAATGCCGTTAGGCACTGTCGGCCAGAAAGTTAATATAAGCTGGGAATATCGGCCCAAAGTCGATTCAGTCGATCGAGTAAAGACGCGCTAACAACTTGGTCATGATTTGCGGCAAGGGATTCGGGATGATCCTGGTCCTGGTCTGGGCCACGGCCCTTTCCAGCGACCACACGCTGGTGAGCGGTAAATTTTTTTGCCATCCCTCTTAATTTCCATGAAAATACTAACGAAAATTTGTGTGTTTTTTGTTTTTTTCTTGTAAATTTCCCTGTAAAATATGTGTTCCTGTCAAAGGTCAAACGGTGGCTCCCCTGACCAGCTCCACAGTGGCCCCTCACTTGGAGGAGAAGCCAATGATTGTGAATGCTCCACCCATGAAGCAAAAGAAGGTGGGTTTTGACCTTAACAAAATATATGTTCCTTAAAAAATAATAAAATAAAATTTAAAAAATTAAATCCCCCTTTTTAGCTGCCCGAAATGAAGCCGGAAACGGATATGAAAATAAAAACCAAGACCCCAGGCAAGCCCAAGGAGACTCTGGCTGCTTCGGTGGCTCCCGCTTCCCCCGCTGCCGGCTCCAAGCCCCTCCAGGTCACCGGTTTCATCACCAAAACCGGCAGCATTTACGAGATCGAGGACAGGCGCGGCTCCATTGGCGCCATCGAGGGTCGCCAGGCTGTCGAAGAGGGCGAGAAGCGGCAGGCGGATGAGATCGTGTGCAACTATGGCAATGTGGTCATCTACAGCGATGTGCCCTGCGATCAGGTGACCAATGTACGCGTTGGCGAGATCAAGCAGATCAAGGATCAAGATCAGTCTTCGGCGCCGGCGGCAGCTCCGGCGGAGTCGTCACAGGCTGAGGAGCAGCAAGCTGCCTCCGAGCAGCAGTCGCAGGTGATGCCACAGCAGGAGGAGGATGCGCAGCAGGATGAGCAGGAGGACACGCAGCCTCAGCAGAATCATCCTCGCCAGCAGCAGAGCAACAAACGCCGACGTCGCCGTCGTCCCCAGCAGCAGCAGCAGCAGCGGCAGCAGATGCAGCGACGTCGCCGCAGGCAGCAGCAACAGTTGCAGCAGCAGAGGCGACGCAACGTCCTGAACAACAACAACAACAACAATGTGCGACGTCGTCGCAATCGCAATGGCAACAACAATCTGAGACGCGGTCAGCAGCAGCAGCAGCGTCGTCGCATCATCAACAACAACAACAGGAGACGCATCAATGGTAACAACAACAACAACAACCAGAGACGCAGGCAGCAGCAGCAGCAGCAGAGACGCCGCAACAACAACAACAATCGCAACAGGAATCGCAATCGTCAGTAGAGAGAGAGAGAGAGAAGAGAGAGCGAAGAGAGAGGAGTTAAGGCAATTAACTCTGGAAAAAGGTCCTTAAAAAATCTCTAAAATTTGAATAAATTATATAAAACATTAGTTGTTTTTTTTTTAATAATTTATATAAGGATTTTCTTTTTTTATAATTGGAATTTTCAAAGTTTCCCAAAGCTTTTTCCACATTTTAAATAATTTTAAAGTGTAAAAAGGAATTGGAATTTCCTTGCGACTTGGCTTTTTGGTGTTGCCAGATTGTCACTTTAATTGTAACTAGATTTTCGACGCCACTGTATTTATATATATACACATACTATAAATATATATATATACATGACCCATGGCAGGAGGGGCTTGGTTTTTTTTTTTTTTTTTTTCGAAGGGGTCGCTTGGGGCTGCGATGTCAACGTCAGCATCAGTTACAAGAAGAAATTTGCGCGCTTGGGCCCAGCGCACTTAACACATAAAACAAACAAAATACAACAAAAACAACAGGCAGGGGCGCGCATGCAGAGCGGCTGAGGGGGGGACAGCGAGCCAAGCGCGCCAAGAAAGTCATTCAAAAGTCAACCAACTTTCTTTTGAAACACGTTAAAGAGCAGCAGCAGCAGAAAAAAATAATAATACCGTACACAAGAAGGGTTTTGAGGGGTGTGGCTCCTAAGGGGGGTTTGGTGTAGAGGGGGGGGGGGGGGGGGGGGGCTAGGACTATGACATCGCCCCCAACCATCTGCTGTTACTGATTTTCCTTTGTTGTTTGCATGCACAGCGAGCGAGCGAAGAAAGGATGACTGCACTTTCCAGCTTGCTTAAGTACACAGGACGAAAAAAAGGATGTACAGAATAAATTAATTAATATATAAAAAAATATATATATAAAAAAGAAATTTAAAAAAATAATTAAATAATTATTAAGGTAAAACAAAAACGGAGAATAAAACAAAGTGTAACCTTGCTAGTTTCACCCCCTTTTTCTCCAAGTGCTTTGTGGACGTCAAGCAGAGGGTTGCCATCTCTCCAAGGAGCCATCAAAATGTGACGTTGTCGCCGCTGTTGTTGCTGCTGCTGCTGCTGCTGCTGCTGGTGGGTATCGTTGTCATGCGTTGAGCCTGCAAGTTTATCACCTCATTGTTCTTGCACGCCCCTGTCTTCACCGGAGCCAGGAGCCAGCAGCCAGGAGCCAGCAGCCAGGAGCCTGCCACCTCCCCTCCACCTTATGGCTGTTGCTGTTTTGTGGTTTTATCGCTGACTGTGGCAGTTGAGCGAGGGACCGCAGCTGCAACTGCAGTAACTGCTGCAACAGCACAAGCAGCAGCAGCAGCATCAGCATCAGCAGCAGCAGCACCACCAGTACTACCAGCAACAAACCGCCGCAGGATTCCACGGCAGCCATCAAAGCCACTCGCAGGATGGGTGGGTTTTCTAAGGGGGGGAGGGACATTTTCAGGCTGGTTGAACGTTTGCGGTGGCCGAGGACAATGGCCAAGTCATAAATGGCGCCGAAGGACTCAACGGCAGGAGGCATTTAAGGCCACCGTCGTCGTCGCGGTCAACGTCAAAACAATTTTCGGTCAATTAACGTTGATCAGGCGCGTGTGGCGCCCTCAGTTGGTAAAACCAGGAATCAGAGTTGCCAGCGCAATTTAAGATGTTTAGAAATTAAAAGCAGGGTTGTCGAGGGGAAAGAAAATAAATACAGAAGTTCAAAAATTAAGAACAAGACTGTCTAAAGGAAAGAAAATTAAAACAAAAGCTCAGGGTTGTCGAAAGTAAAAAAAAGCATACAGAAGCTTAAAAATTAAGCGTAGGGTTGCCTAAAGTAAAGAAAATCTATACAAAAGTAGAGAAATTACTTCAGGGTTGTCTAAGGTAACGAAAATTCATGCACATCTTGCTTATAAAATAATGTTTTTAATTATTTAAATCAATACCATTACTGTGACAACTCTGGTTACCAGTTAACTGTTACCCAGGGTTGCCAACGCTGTTTCTGTTACACCTTTCACCCTGCCAGACACTTCTCATTAGTCCAGTCAACGAGTTTTTCGCGCCACTCTTGTTATTTTTCGGCGAAGAAAAACCAGGATGGGGTGGCGGTGGTGAAAGTGGCATTCCGAGGGACGAAAGTGAGTTGCAACTAATTTCAGTTTAATTTGTGTCAGTCTTCGCCGGCGTCTGCTCCGGCTCCTGCTCCTGCTCCCGCTGCTCCTCCTCTTCCTGCTCTGGCGACGGCTCCTTCCGCTTTCTTTATTTTCGCACTTGGCCCGGTTACTTATTATCCTTGAGCGACGTGTAAATGCTGCTAATGACGACGTCAAAGGAAGCCGCCATCAGCAGGATACAAAAGGATAAAGGCTTGGCCTTATCCCTACTCCCCTCGCTATCTCCCCGCCCGCTGCCATTCTGTTGCCTTAACGAGTTCCGTGTTTAATTTGGCGGATTTATTATTTTAATTTGCGCACATTTTGCATCGCGCGGCTCCATGAGTTTCGATTTTGATTCCATAATTAGAGGCCGGCAGCGGCGACCTTCGGCCCCCGGGCAGCCCGTCAAACCTGGTCCACAGCGGACCCATGACAATGTCCCTTTGCCGTCTCAGACTCAGATTTCGATGCCGATTCCCGATTCCCGATGCCGAGCCCCTGCCAACCGCTCACATTTATGACAGTAATGCGCTTATTTTCATGTTAATTACTAGCAGACACGGTCCCTGTTTCAGCCGGCTCAGGTGCAGGCTTTATAATATACTCAAAAAAAAAAAAAAAAATCTATAGAAAATTATTCAGTTTGAAGTAAAAAAAAAATATTGTGTACATTTTTTAATCGATTTAAATCGATTTAAGTTGTAAAACTCAAATAGATGTTGCCGAAATTGTAACTAGCAACATGTTTACAAAAACATTTTTATGGCAACATTTATGTAGATTGATATAGAAACATTTATTTAGCAACATTTTTGTAAAACATTAAAAAAGCAACATTTATATAGAAACAAGTATGTAGCAATATTTATTTAGAAAGATTTATTAAAAAACATTTATTTATAAACATTTATATATAAGCATTTATCTAGCAAAATTTGCTGAGAAGTTTTTACTGAACAACATTTGTATAGAAACATTTTATATAAAAATGTATCTAGCAACATTTATATAATTAATAATATATAAATTATAATTTTGAATTAACAAAATTTATCTAAGAAAATATATCTAGCAACATCTATTTTGGAAAATCTATATATACACATTTATCTAGCAACATATATTTATAAACATTTTATTTGGCAACATTTGTTTAGAAATATTTATATAGAAACATTAATAGAGCACCATATGCAGAGCTACATTTATATAGCAACATTTATGTAGAAACATTGATGCAGAAATATGTTAATATAAATATTTATCTATCAACATTTACGTGTCAACATTTATCTAGCTACATTTCCTTGATTTCTGTATTAAAATATTTTAAAATAAATTCCAGAAAAGTAATTAAAATCAAATTTAAGGACTCCAGAGAAATTTTAAAATTCTTAATTTTTCTATATAAAAAAAAATCGAATTAAAACAAGAAGGAAAGCTAACTTCAGTTAAAAATTATTTAAGATGCCGAATCTTAAAGCGAACGCAAAATAAACAATGAATTCTTTATTAAGTAATTAATTTTAATGCAGAATTCTGCATAAACGAGGGAGAAAATATATATTAGGGAAACCGAAGTTTCTATACCCCTAAAAATCATATAAATCCTTATAACTCAGTCAAAAATGAATTTATTTACATTTTGACAACTTTTCTATGCTAGTTTTCATTGGGTTAACAAATCTATATAATAATTTCGAAACTTAAAAATTTGAAGTTTTTTTTTAATTTTTTAAGAATTTTCTACTCAAAAATTTCGAAAAAATTTTGAAAAAAAAAATTATGGTCGAACATGGCTAGATCGACGCGGCTGTTATTGCTGATCAAGAATATATATGATTTATGGGGTCGGAAATGGCTCTAAACTGAGTTGTGAGCTTCTGACTGAATCAGAAGATAAAATTTATAAATTTTTTCCAGTGCACTTGGGTACTCTTATTTCCAAATGAAATATACAAACAAAATTTCACTTATATATTTATATTTTCCATTTTCGAAACCCTCTTCTCTGCTGAACCTGGAAAACCTGGCCAAGATTTTTGCCAAGCGATTTAAATAATTGACAGATTTTCGCGACGAGCGCCGCTGGCCGTCTTTGTTTGCATAGTCTCAGTGCCTTCACCCACACCACCCCCCTCACCACCTTTTCAGAGAGCCGTCTAATCCCCCTTGAACCCCCCTAGCAACCACACCTCTGGAAATCCGCGGGAGGTCAATTGAATGGCCTGTCTCCCCGTCTCCTGGGCCAAAACCCATTGCCTGCTTTTGTTCATTGCGACTGTTAAACTGTTTTATCTTTATGCGATTATGTCTGCTGGTCTGCAGGTCTGCCTCCGAGCACCCCAAGCACCACCCAGCACCACCCAGGCGACACCACCCACCGCAACACTCATTCCTCGACGCCTGAAGGAGGGCCCAACTCTTTGCCCAAAGCATTTGTGTTTAACAAAGTTAAGTAGAAGACGTGCTCAGGCACGTTTCCAGTGCTTTTGCCACCCCCCCCCCCCCCCCCCCCCCCCCCCCCCCCTTCCCCTGAAAGGGGAATCCCCCGAAGTAACCGAAGCACCGCAGGAGCCACCCCCTCGGGCCGAGAACACCCTTGTTCTACATTTGTGCGCTGTCAATATTAGTGGCTGCCACTCGAAACTTTGCACAATGGCATTGGGGATATTTGAAAAACTGACAGATTCATTGGCGAGCCAGGAAAAAAGGGGGGAAAAGGAGGAGGTAGACCTTGGAGAAGGGGTGGGGAGTGTAGGGGGGAGTATTGCCGGCTGTAAAATTGTGGCATCAATGCTATAATTTGTAGCAAGCTCTTCGCTGGCATCCAGACAGGAAGTCATAGAAGCTAACTTTAATATTTAAAAATTTCTAAAGAGGTTTTATATTTAATTTGTATATTTTTAATATATGTTTATATATATTTATTATATATATTAATTATATTTACTATTTATAATTTACTATACAAGTAAAGTAAAAACACTTTCATTTTGTAATTAAAATATCTCTCCTGCTGTCAGTCCCTGAAATGGGGTTTTTTCCCCGCTTGTTCAAAAGTAAAATATATATATTTTGTGTGCTAATTTTGTCACGGCCTCCTTCTCTATAAAACTGTAAAGCCCACTTTTCCCATTTTCCAATTTTTCCCCCCCCTTTGATTCGTTTCCATTCGGCGGCGGCAACAACTTTTTGTCAGTTGTTTTAACTTGGCCTCGGGTAAGGCAAAAAAGGGGTTATTTTTTGAGGGAGGGAGCGGGGGTAAAGGCGACTTCTTGCCGGGAAGTTGCCCAGGGTTCGGGGTGTCCTGGCTGGAGACTTTGTGTTATCAGCAGTCAGTTAGTAGCGCAAAACTTTTTAAACGTTTTCGAAACAAGTTGAAATTTAAATAAACCTTTCCAATTTTTTGACGATGCCATTAACTCTTCTTTACCCCTCCGCAGGCTAGATTGTTTAGCCATTGAGGGCATTGAATTTAATTTTAGAAAATTTTGAAAAAAAATATAAACTTTTAAGAAGGTCTTAAGGCTGCTCAAGAAAAGTGTTTTTTTATATTATTTTTAAAGTATATAAATGAGGGGTTTTCATTGTCAAAGAAAGGTACTTTTTTATATTAAGAAATAAATAAATTTTGTGGCTCTTCTTGCCAGGGTTTCTTTTAGGAAATATATTTATATAATATAATAAATAAAATATTTATATATGTAATATTTATATAATATATTCCTTCCTTTTTCTTTATTTAAAAATAAAATATTTATATATGTAATATTTGTATAATATATTTATTTCCTTTCCTTTTATATTTATTTCCTTTATTCAGAATTTGTTTTTTTAGTTTGGCTTTAAAAACTAACTGCAAGAAACTGCTTTAGTTGGTCAAGAAAACCCCGGAAAAACTGCCACCGACAGCCAGACTAACAAAATAATAAAAAAGCCAACTTTCTTACCAAGTTGACTTTGACACATTGGGCCAAAACACACAAGAACACACACACATACACTACTAACCGATAAAGTGTTAAGTTGGGAAAATAAAACCAGCAGAAAAAGAGAAATATTTATATATTTCTTCTCGAAAGTATCCAGAATTTGGGTCAAACTGTCAAGTAAAAGGGAGGAAATAGTAACCTATATAAAATATAAAATATAAAATATAAAATATAAAATATAAAATATAAAATATAAAATATAAAATATAAAATATAAAATATAAAATATAAAATATAAAATATAAAATATAAAATATAAAATATAAAATATAAAATATAAAATATAAAATATAAAATATAAAATATAAAATATAAAATATAAAATATAAAATATAAAATATAAAATATAAAATATAAAATATAAAATATAAAATATAAAATATAAAATATAAAATATAAAATATAAAATATAAAATATAAAATATAAAATATAAAATATAAAATATAAAATATAAAATATAAAATATAAAATATAAAATATAAAATATAAAATAT
>VNJU01008547.1:0-16003 GCA_008042675.1 Drosophila seguyi
ATCATTGGTGAATTGGAAAAGTCATTGGTGTATTTTAACATGTCATGAATACGAAGTGAATAAATTGACCCGATTTCCACATTGAAAGCCAAACATTTTTTAACTTTCCAATCAAATCATTGGTGAATTGGAAAAGTCATTGGTGTATTCACATGTCATGAATACGAAGTGAATAAATTGACCCGATTTCCAAGTCCAAACATTTCTTAACTTTCCAATGAAATCATTGGTGAATTGGAAAAGTCATTGGTGTATTTTAACATGTCATGAATACGAAGTGAATAAATTGACCCGATTTCCACATTTCGACATTCCACATTTCCAATAAAATCATTAAGACGAAGACTTGTGCTAGGCCCGCCCTGGTTCTTAGATGAGCGTTAATTTCTCCAACGAAGCCTGGTGCAAACATTAGTTGTAGTAGATGCCATCCATAGGATATTAAATCATGTGTCAGGTGAATCGACCGACCTCTCGATCCAGAACCAGATCCACCTCTTGCCAATATTTTCTATACTATATATATAATTATATATACTTTTCAGCTTTGTAAGAACGTTTTACTGAATGATTGTGTTTGTTTTTTGGTTTCTCAGTTTCGTTCTAAAAAGAGACAGTTTAGTTCACTTGATTTTCTTAATTAATCGCTATGTAGTGTGGTAGAACAATAATATACTATTGTTATTGTGTTACTTACAATGTGATTGTGCTGTTCCTCCCACCGAATAAGTTCGTACACAGTATCATACACCCAGCCCCTAGCAGAATTTCCCCGCTCCTTTCACACTTGTAAATCAAACACGCAGCCAGAAACTCGTTCCATTTATAACCCCCCCTCAGAAAAGAAACCAAAATTCGTTCGGTCCCAAGATATATGTACTTATATAATTTCGAAACTAACATACTTTTTGGTATTTGCTTGTCCTATAAAAATTGATCAAATTGGTGAACCTGTCGGCCGTTTCCACAGTAGAACTATAAACACTTATTTGTCGTCTCAAAAAAAAATTAGAAAATCAAAAAATCAACCAATAATCTCATTCGGCATCAGGAAGTAAAAATAAGCAAGAAAAATGTAAATACGCGCCTGTACTTGAGTGTTATTTGCCGCTTGACTAAACAATTTGGAACTAAGCTCTCCAAATCTGTATAAAAAATTATTCAAACGGATGCTTCGGATGCTTTTCCAAATTGATTTCCCATCTGTGGCGATTTTTATAAATGGTGATGTTTTTTAAAACGCATTTCCGCAACGATCAATGATGACCTCTTGGAGCTCTCGGGACCCATATGCAATTGAATGTCACTCTAATGCTCAATGCCCATTGCCCCCCATGTTGTTCTCAGATCGATTAGATGGAACGTGTGTGCCCCAAGAAACACATTCGCCAGAACCGTTTACATCCATGCCCCAAGAAAAGCCACGACCACGACCACGATACCATGGATCTCAAAACAGTCTTCACGGTAGCCACGCTTTCCAGAGAATCAGCCATGTTTCCATATGATTTTTTGTTTCGGTTTTGAAATCCCCAAACTCAAACTCAAACTCAATTTCAATCCATTGATGAACTTAGCCACAATTACAACCCTTCTCTAATGTTAGTTTAAAACTAGTTTAAACAAAAGCAAAAAATATATACTTTATGTAGCCAAACCAACCATATTCTGGATATCATTCGTCGAGGAATTCGTAGAACTTTTCAAATTGTCATTGCATCATTTTCATTTTCAATAAATAAACATTTATCTTTGGTTTGTCATTCGCTGCGCATAATATATAAATAAACGACATTAAATATTAACTATAAACGAATCGTCTAAATTAAACAAATTAAATTATATAAATATCATTTGATTGAACCTCATCAAAGCCGTGTCTCATCCAAATCTAAACTCCCAACTAAACAATGTCTAAACTAGAAACAAAAAAAACCAACAGACAATGAAAAAACAGACATATCTCCAGATATATATATGTGTTGATATATATATATATATCCCTAAGTTTAGACCCAACAAACCATTGAGAAAATTACCAATTAGATCTCGATTTTTAACCAAAAATGATGATTGCGGATAATTGGTTGTGCACTAAACGACTAACAAAACGATGGCGACAATGGCCAAGAAACTCAGGCGAAAATTCAGTTGATTCGTAGTCCAGTTCAAAATCCAGTCTCCGTCCACCAGGCATTCGAATATATATAGATATATATGCGATATATACTCCGACTTGCAGCTGGAGGACGCTTTGAGCTGGGCTACAATTTCAGATTTCGAGGTTTTAGAGCTTAGAACTATAGGGCCAGAGGACAGGCCACCAACGGGTTCGGGTTTTTGGCTGGGCATTGGTGAAATTCAGGGCTTGAGCAGGACCAGTAATTATGTGTAAAATAAAATACAATTTGCCGTACCAAAAACACAGCAGCTATGCCTTACTTTTTCTACTCTACTACTCTTGCTTTTCTCTAATAATTTTACCATTTTATTAATTAAAATATCAAGACACTATCAAGCCTACAAGTTAAGTCTGAGCCGGCTCTGCCTTCTCTGCAAACGGGGCCAAGATATTTGTTAATATGAATTATGGTTTATGGCCAAAGGGTTTGCAGAGTTGGTATGTAAACAATACACAAGCTTATGTTCTAGGAATAAACTTATTTTGATCTTCTTTCCGAAATTTACCTCCAACTGTGCCCAAGACAATTTTGTATCCAAAATCGGAGGCTTTGTTTTTTAACCATAAAATACACATACCACATAGCCCAGTTCCCGTTTCCGAAATAACTTTCTCTTATACTTGTATATAAAAAATAAAGTCAGCTAATAAGTTTGGAGTCGGTTTTTATAAGAATTAATATATTAACTTTTTCAATTTCCCAATAATAACATGGTACTTGTACATAAATAAAAAATAATTTCTTTGCGAATTTAAGTGAAACTCTGAAAAGCTAGACACACTTGAAGCATTGAAATCAAATCATTTTTACCTCTGAACAATCGGAAATGAGAACAGGTTTTTGAAACCAACACAAAATACAAGAACAAATACACACTAAATACAAACACCGAATACCGACCCAAAAAAAAAAAAAAACAAAAATGCAATGAATATTAAAGATAGGCCAGAATGTAACTACATCGTGATCCGTCGTGTGTTCCTTATCCGGGGGCTAGGCTAAGAAAAATAACAAAAAAACAATACTGAAAACGAATCGAACAATTACTACAAGTTTGTGTAATTTTTGTGTCCTTCTAGGAACTTATTTCAATTGCATTATGTTTATGGTGGCCTCATCAGTTGTGTCAACCATACTTATCCTCAATTATCATCATAGAAATCCAGATACGCATGAAATGAGTGAATGGGTAATATTTTTACATTCAAATTAACTTAACTACTTTCTTACCTTGTACAAACAAAACAAAAAAAAAAAAAAAGCAAAAAAAATTATATATACAAAAAACAAACGAATTTTCTATCCATATTTTTCAAGACATATATAGATCTTATCTTTTGAAATTAATTTATTACTCCACTGCTAAACATACATCTATACGTATGTAATCTTTATTTATCCAAACTAAACGAATCACTTTAAACCTATTTGTTTGTAAATAGCTAGGATACTTATAATAAAAAAAAAAAAAAACAAAAAACAAAAACATAAGTACGCATAAACCTATACATTTCGCTCATAAGTCACCAAACTTCAACTACACCTTCAACTCACCCACGGACTTGCAAGAAGATATTCCCGAGAAAAGCATGAGAGACTACAGCTAATCCTCCTCCCATCTCTTTACCAGTGTTCTGCGAACGAAAGCAAAACTAAGAAACGCCACTCAACTTACAAAATATTCAACTCAAAAAAAGAATACCGAATACCCACCCCCCCCAATGCGTTCTCATACAACTATCAAAACACACAATAACGTATACCTAATATATATATTGCAGGCACAGAAAACCCCAACCAGTATTATCCATCGATGGATTTCTTGTATAATTTAATTTTCTATCCATAACTATATTTCAAGAGCAGCAAAATTTCCTAATATTTTTGTCAAAATTAACGATTTTGATGCAATCTGATGCAAACGTAAAAAACTTTAGAAAACTATCGAAAATATTTTTCCCACGTATTTTCCTTGATGAAAATCGCAAAGCTTTGTTATAAATCGATTTATACCAGCTCAATTTACTAGCTCGTTTCTTTTACTTCAAACTTGTCAGTTCTTGACGCTACTCGTCACTCGCTACTCGTTGCTCGTAGCTCTCTTTACGCGTTCGGTTAATACTCCGAGCTGTCATAAAGACCTAAAACCTTCCCAAAATCTTACAAAAAATAATTTTTGTTGCCTGCAAGGGTATATAAACTTTGGCTTGCCAAAGCTAACTTTCATTTTTTACAATTTTTTTTTTCAAGAGTATGCATGGTTATTTCGCGATTATATAACTTTGTCATCTGTTTAAAATTCAAGGAATTCAATATATTTTTTATTAGTTATTCAATACAAATATATTCCTTCATAAATAATATAATATATACACAATATTTTCTTTTGTTAAAGATGAAAATAAAGCTAGCTGAAAATGTCTACCAGATTTATATAGAAATTAACATTCGTTGCGCATCAATTTCGGCCACAAATCCCCAAGAGATTTTTGAATCTCAGTAGTTCCTTGAATGCAAAATGAACGAAAAAAAAGTGCTGTTATACTCTGATGCCTTTTTTCAAGTGATTTATTTTATTTGATTAAGTTTGGTCCTCCTACAAAGCTCCTAGTTGTTCGATTATTTACTTTTGTGTTTTTTGTTCGTAATTAATGTGCGCATACTACTTACTTTTACTTACTTATGAAAAGCGTCTCTGCCAACAACAGCACCAATAATCTCACACAACAATTTTTATTTTTCAACCAAAACTCTGGCCGACAACTACAACAACAACTACGCAAACCGGCAACTCAACTCTTCTTCCAACGCAAACTCTGCAAACTGCCTCTTCAACTCTCTCTCTCTATATATCTCTCTTTCTATTTCTACATATGTGTATCTTTCTGTCTCTCCCTGCCATTTGAACAATTTTAACCAAACAAACAACAAACAAACAAAACAATAACAAACCAAAAAAAAAATATATTAACAATCTTCGTACAAAAAAACGAAATGAAATCAAACAACAACAACGACGGCCCATGCACGAGTCGATCACATAAACACCAACGAAACACTCAACATTCAACAACCGACTTACTCATAATACACACACCAATGAACTCACCAACAAACTCACCAAAATTCACCACCACTTCCCACAACAATGTGCTAATAAAAAAATCATTAAATATCTGACGATAAACCGATAAATAATCCCCCAAACTAAAATACCTCTCATTCTGCTCATCCTCGATGTCATGCGTATATATATTTTTATATATATATTCAACAACAATCGTGTCGCCTCAACAATAACTAATAATGAAATTATCAAAAAAAAAAAAAAACAAAAAAAAACATTTAAAAAAAAACTACGAACATTAAATATAAATGAAACGATACTAAAAAAAAAAAAAAAAAATTGATGACATAAACTGCCTTCAAATTAAAAAAAAAAAACTAAAAAATACTTATTGCTATTATTTTTAACCGCATTACCCAACCACACTCCGTCTCTCTATCGAACTCGCACACACAGATAAGAGTAATATTCCTTTATTGGTTACCTTGCATATTGCGCATGCAAAGACCCGGACAGGTTGGCTATGAATGCCCGCCGCCGCCCTCGTCGTCGAGTTCATCGAATGCCGGCGACAAAAAGCAACAGATTCAGAACGTTGAGCTCAAGGAGAGGTAACCGCAGACGAGAGTATCTCTCTCTCTCTCTCTATAGTATTCCTAAGTCTCTAGTCCTTCCAACCAAGTCCAAGTTCTGCCTGCCCCTCTGACTCTATATACATATATTTCTATCTATCACATTCTTCTGTGCCATTCTCCGCTCTGCACTCTGCACTCTGCACTCTGCGCTCTTCGTTCTGAATTCTCAACCCTGAAGATCCTCGAAATCGCTGCTGGCGAATGTCCTAGACATAGACGATGATTTTCGCTGCAACCATCGCTGTGCCAGCGCCACCTTGCCGCACCAGCCCACATATTTCAGGACGTTGTACAGGTGAGAATGTCATCTTATAAGTGCTACGTAGCAGATATATATTTATGCTTGCCATAGTACTCTTGGACTTGTTCGATTTTATCAAATAAAATACACGGTTAAACAGAAAAAAGAAACTATATTGTGACTCTATATATATCATATAATCACAGGCAGGGGGATGACGGCAGCGTGGGACCCGTGGGCCCCGTGGGACCTGTTGCCGAGGCGCGCATGCACGAAGCCATCTCCCACACCTGCCTGAGCTCCTCGGCTGAGTACGAGCTGGCGCTGATACTCAAGGAGCTCCGCTGGATAACAGATCAGGTAGGACCTCCTGAGCAGCTTCAAAAGCTAATAACAAATAATATTACCTTCTTGTTAGCATTATTTTAATACCAGTTCATATTTAAAATCAACTAACTTTTTGCTATGATTAAGGGGGCATATATACCTAGAAATTTCAGAAGGCCCCAGGGTTCGTAACAGTTATAATTTTTCAAATATAAATAATAAAATAAGAGTTATTATATAAATAAATATTAAATATTATTATTATTATTCAATTTTAAAACAAAAAAAATTTTAGACTGATTATTACTTTGGGTAATATCGATTATTTTCAATTTTTAAAATAATAATTACAAATAAAACTTAATCCCAAATTTTTATTCAAAAAAATTTTAAATGATAAATAATAAAAAATAAAGCGACCCATACATATATGTCCAAATTTTAAAATGCGTTTTTCTCGAAACTATGTTTTCCAAATCGGTACCAGAAATATCTCGAAAACTATTGAACCGATTGACTGGAAATGTTCTATGGTTATTCTATACATAAATATCTAGTCTTTATCATGGAATTTTTTTTTGTTCGGAAAATAAGGATGATTTTTTTTCTTGAAAGTCGCAACTTTAAGTTTAACAGCCGCCATTTGATCAAAAATCGATATTTTCCAAATCAATAAAGAAAATATGATAAAGACTAGATTATTGCATTTATTTTAATAATCTTTTTTTGTTTTTAATTTTAGATGATTTTTGGGGTAACGGCATCTGGTACCGAATACCTTTATTTTTTTACCTTATTTAAAAATTAATTTAATCCGTTAATAAAATAAAATGTTTAATATAAAAAAATTATATAAAAAAAAATGTTTAAGTGTATTCTTTTACCTGAAAAAAAAACCCTGATTCAATTACTCAAATAGACTCTCTAAAAAATTACCTCTAGGTGTATATTCTTCATTAAAGGTGTATTCCTTTACTTATAAAAAACCCCGATCCAATAACTCAAATAGATTTCCTAAAATAAATTGAAAAAAATTTACTTTTTTGGCCTTCTTATATATTTTTTTTGGTATTTACTCTACATTTATTATTAAAATATAATATTACCATATTTATAATGTATAATAATAATAATGTTGTATATGTATAATATATATTATTATTATGTTATAAATGATATATATATATTATTTATAAATTCTATATTCCATGTTTTCAGCTTAAAAAGGAGGACGAGACGGGCGACATAACGCGAGATTGGAAGTTTGCAGCCATGGTCGTCGACCGCCTGTGCCTTATTATTTTCACGTTATTTACTATTATTGCAACCCTAGCGGTACTCTTCTCAGCACCACATTTCATTGTAAGTTACCAATTGGGGCGACACAGTGGGAACAGTTTTCACAAGACGCCGTTATCATTGCAGTTCCCGTAAACGGAAGCGGAAGTACAGCGAAAAGGACAATGAACCCAGGAGGAGGTGATGGAAGGTGACTACTACGACGACGAAGACTACAGGAAGGAGGGGTAAAAAAGAAATGGAAATAACTCGCATGGGTCGTACTTTTTTTGTGAAATATATATATATATTGACGCAAATCAAAAAATCATAAGAAAATAATCAAGAGCCAAACGAAAGCGAAAGAGAGAGAGTATAGGGAGTCTATCCGTTTTGTTACTTATAATTTCATAGTTTCGAAGATGTGTCTGATGGTTATCAAGAGTATTATGATCAGTTCAGATAATGGCGTATGTACGTATGTGAATGCATTTTGTATAAATAATGAAAACAAGCTGGTACAATAATTGTCTGTACATACAAACATACATAAGTTGCCCCCACAAGCTGAGGTTTCTAACTCGCGAAGAGCTCGTGGAAAGGTTACCAAGCTTCCAAGCTCCTGAGCTCCCTAGCTTCCAGGCTTCCAGGCTCCCAACTAGCTTCCAGCCTCCCAACTCGACTTGAGATCGCGATGTGGGAACGTTTAACGACATACATATACATATATACGGCTTCACACAATAATGAAATATATTAAGTACTCAAAATAATAGTCTGTATGCAACATTTGAGCAGTTTTTGAATGTTTGTTTCCACTCCCTCAGTTCCTCCCCCTGCCCCCACATTGTATTGTATAAAATATTGTACTTTTGCCATACTTTTGATCCCCATACTGTTCAATTTTGATATATGAAATAGTGTATACAAATATGTTGCTGTGATAGAACAAAAATTATAACAATACGTAATCCAGTCACAACACCAATTCCAAGTGGTCAAAAATAGCAAAAAAAAACGTGATGATGGATAATGGAGGATAGTGGATATAGATTACTGCTGGATGGCACTTAAACTTTAAACTAAAAATTGAAAAAAGAAATAAAAAAAACAAGAACGAAAGTTAATCTGAATTGAAATCGCACAAGGCATTCATTGATACCTAATAAGAACACAATCAAAAAGCAAGTCAAGTCGATATGACAATTACAAGAATTCAATCCTACTCCACGAGCAACATTAATACACACACGAGCGCAATGTTTTCTATACACTGGCTAGCGGCAAATCGCCAAGATACAGAGAAAGATACAATTACAGATACAGATACTGAAACAGAAACAGAATACAAAGATACAGATACAGACGTTAAAAACGAGCGAGCAATCCTTATATCTAAATCTAATGCAAACGTTATTTGGAAGAAACACAAACAAATCAAACAAAAAGCAAAAACAAGAGCAAAAGCAAAAAGCAAAAGCAAAAAGCAAAAGCAAAAGCAAGAGCAAAGCAACAAATATAAGCTTCAAAGAGAATGTGTAAAACAAAGTATAAAGTTAACTATTTTTAAAATTAAAAAAAAAGAAAGAAAGTAAAACAACAAGAAATGCAGTGGCAACGAATCCCGAATATAACGTACTGCTAATTAAAATTAAAATAAAAATAAAAATCAAACAAGTACTAGTGTTAGGAACAAGCATAGACAAACCAAGGGTAGCGTCAGAAGATATACACACAAAATGCATACGAAAACGAAAAAAAAAAAATATTTAACTATCTCCGAAGTTACAGAACAAAAGCGCGTGCAAGTTGAATACAAAAAAGTTAGATGTAACGAATTTTTAAACTACAATTAAATGAACAGCAAAAAGTTAACAGAAAAATTCATGATTAGCGTAAACAAATGCGTCAAAGTTAGTCACGAGATTTTAAAACAAATGCGAAAGAAAACTGAAAACAATAAGAGGTCTTAGATTTTAGATAGCGCTGCTGAGACATTGCCCCAAAAAAAAAAAACAAAAAAACCAAACAAAAACAAAAAATACTTCAAAGCGAAAAGCAAAAATGAAAAAATGAAAAACGAAAAACCCCAAAGCAAAAACAGTAAATTCAAATGTTGATTTACAAGATTTTGAAGAATTTTCGTTGATATATACGAGCGAGAGGGCGAGAGAGAGCGAGTACCATTATTATTTTCTGATCCAGTTGGACTCCAGAGAAATTTACATGCTTTATGTGTCGAGATCTGATCAACTACCTCAACTAAGCAAGGACTCGTTTTATAGGTAGGATCTACACAAGACATTTTGTTACCAACAAAAAAACAAAAAAAAAAAAAAACAGGCTTTTATTGAGGCATCACCTTTCCACACACACACCTACCTACACTTATTTCGCGCACATTCCTCTCAGCATGTGCCGCAACACTGATTTCAATTTGTAATCAAACGTTTTTGAAGCTGAAAAGGTATTCACATATACGACAACAAAGTACTAAACGATATTATTTCTTACAAAGAATAATGAAAAACAAAACAAAGGTTAATGTGTGGTTTCTTAAAAATCAGGTTAGATTTTGAATATTGAAAACAGGTATCCGATGCATTTCGAAGGGTTTGCTCTAGGTAAAATTAGGTAATTAGTTTTCGTACAACATGCTCTTATCGTTTCTATTACAGCCAGATAATAATATTCTGTTATTGTATATGGAAAATAGAAGAAGATTGTAGTTATGACCGTGTCACTGCCCGAAACGCTTATTATGGCCCCTTGTCTTCCTGCCAAATAAGCGCTAGTCTGAATCTCCTCAGCAGCTTCAAGAGCAACATCATTCTTTAGCCTCGATTCTTCAATAGTCCCCCCGCTACGAGTCCTGCCTTAGGTAAGGAGAAAAATAGAAGAAGAAAAATAGTTAAAAATTAGACTTGGAGGTTTGTTACACTCCCAATTACATATCACACATTGAGTCAAGTGTCAAGCAATGAAAGTGTGGAGCGATGCCATTCTCAAATATGTTTTTCAATTAATTTTAATAAAATACATAAAACATATGTATCTTCTCTCACAGTATATGTAACTCTTCGTGTCACACTTTCGATTTAGAATATCCTGAAAGGGAATGAAAAAGGATCGCAGTTTTATAGCGTTACATAAGTTCTTATTTATATTCTTGCACAAATGAGAATTATAACTAAAAATTCGGCAGAGCTCTGTAAGAATTAATTTACGCAAGGAACAGAGGGAAATATGTATGGTAAATAAATAAACTTGGGCAGGACTCTAGCCACTACATATATGTAGCTTAGATATATATTATATTTCCGACAATTAGCCAGGCAAGTCGAACGTAAAGTTAACCTCTAGAATCTGAACCAATACCGCTAATTAGCCTATAAAATCCACATGTGTCCGTGTTTAGATGAAGAAATTGATCAGAACTTAGGATATATACAATAAAAAAAAATAAAACTTGTAAATACCTCGAACAAAACTAAACAAGAAGCAATGAAGGAAATAATCAAAGATTAAAAGCAAACATTTATTCCACAATCGAATGTTTTTTATCATTTCGTGTAGACAATGTTCAGGGGGTCGAACTGCACTAGAGAATCATAGCGGTATATTAGTAGCCAACTAGAGAGAAAGAGAGAGAGTTATGTATGAATATCAGGTCATAAATGTAGTTAACTTCCGCCAGACTTTTGCAGGACTTTCGTGGAATTAAGTGGACCGTACACACACTGTACTTTTGGAGAACTCTTGCAGAAGTGGAATTGATACCTATGGCTGCATATTATAGTTTCTTTTTCGGTTTATTTGCTTTTTCAATTCAATTTGATCTTACAAGGCATACATACCTACATAACACGTACATATATAAATCCGATCGGTTGCGAAATTAAAGCGAAAAGTATAAACTGATGGAAATAATTCGATGTAATGGAATTATATGAATATTATTATGTCACATTGACATGCATCTTATATAAGCATATAAAATCAGCATCAAAGCGAATAGAAATCAGAATGTATCGTTGGATCGTTAGGTGGGGGCCATTTTTTAATTGTTTATGCTAATTCCTGGTTAATTGATTAAGCAAAAAATATAACCATTATCATACCAAAGGCAGTTATAAGTTCTAATTTATTAGTTTATTGGTTTTTGATTTTCTAACTAAACATTTTTACCTGCTTATGCCAATTCAAATGTATTTTTGTGTTGCTCTAAAGGCCAGGCATGGCACCAATCAAATTTCAGTTATGTTCGCAAATTTCTTGTTTTAAAAAATTAAAAATCCAAATCCCTATAAAGCAAACATTAATCAATAGCATTCAGATAAAAAGACGGCCCCTACCACATACTAGATTGCAATTTAGAAATGGAAATAATTTAGAAGCAAACGCATTGAATGCTCTCATTTCTCGTAAAGCATCCTCTACTCTACTCATGCAGAGATGTGGTCTTAAGCTACAATCATGCAACATTTTTAGTTTAAATTAGCTAATATATATATATATATATACATACACACGCATATATCTGCATCAATAACTCAATAGACATGTTTTTGAGTTATGTTTATCGTAAGTGAGAAATATGTTGGATTTTTATTAAAAGCGCAATTATTTTGGGTACATACTTTATTGCTTTGGCTTTGCCAATTTGGAGATTTAACCTTGAGGGTAATGTATTTGATAAGTGGTAATGTATATTTATAATAATTAAATAATTATAATTAATTAATAATTAATGATAATAATTCAGTGATTTATATTATTTAAAGGGCATATACAAGTAAATAATTTTTGTTTTTTAATTTTGTTTTATATTCTTTAAGTTTGATATCTTAAGAATGTCTGGTCCAAGTTACAAGTCAAAATTCGAGAAAATTACAAATTTATAGTCCGAAATTCAAGCCTTCGTACAAGAAGCGACCTATATTAACAAATTTTCAAACGCGTTTTTCTCGAAACTATGTTTTCCAAATCGGTACCAGAAATATCTCAAAAACCATTCTATAAAAAAACCAACAATATCTTAAAAAAACCAATGATAGTTTTTTGAAAGATTTTTTTTATTGCGAAAGTAAGGACGACTTTTTTTTTTTTAATTGCAACTTTTAGTTTAAACAGCTGCCATTTTGTTAAAAATCGATATTTCCAAAATCGGCTATGATAAAGACTCGATTATAGTATCTATCTTAATAATCTTTTTGCTTTTTTTTTCATTTTATGATGATTTTTGGGGTAACGGCATCTAATCGGTATCGAATACCTCTATTTTTATTTATTAAATTTATGGAGTATAAATTTAAACAAAATATTTTAATAAAAAAAAATTTTTTAGAGAGTCTATTTAAGTTATTGGATCGCTTTTTTTAGGTAAAAGACACTTTTAAGTTAAAAACTTTTTTTTTATACTTTTTTTTATAGAAAATTTTTGTATTATAATTTGTTTAGTATTTTTTTTTTCATTTTTAAAAACTTAAACGTGTATTCTTTTACCTTAAAAAACCCTATTCCAATAACTCAAATAGACTCTCTAAATTAAATTTTGAAAAATTCCCCTTTCTTGGCCCTTAAAAACTGATCAATTACTTATTAAAATCATAATCTTTTAATGCCCAACATTTCAGCTATATTATGTATTAGCAAAGTTTTGTGTATAATTATGAGAATTGTACAATCCAAAAATGCCAATCGAAAAACCAAAGCACGCCTTTAAGTTACTTTCAAGACTTAACCACTTGGAATCATTCCAAAAACGGGCCTTGTAGACTGTTGACACCGACACCGAGTTTGTTTCAAATTTCCGACGTGATTTCGACATCACTCTCCTCACAAAAAAAACTCGGTTTATACACAAGAACGATCGGAGGACAATGGAGAACTCGACCGCCACCGGTACCGCACTGCAGTGGACCGCCGCCTCATCGGTGGCCGGCCTGCTGGGGCAAGCGGAGGCAAGCGATTGCTATGACTGCGATTTCTTTGACCTCTTCGCCAGCCTGGTGTACCTCTTCATCTTCCTGTACGCCATGGCCAAGCTGATACTGGTGTCGGAGCGCTATCTGGGCCAGCACATGCTTTGCTGCCAGAATCACATCAACGAGGTGCGAGCCATGAGCCGTGAGTGGGAGCAGGCCCTGCAGCTGTGCGAGGCGGACAAGGGTCGTCTCAGTGTCGAGGTGGCCACGCTGAGCGAGAAGAATGCCCAGCTAAGGGGCGAGTTGGCCGAGTTGCGCAACTGCAACTTGCATATGATTAAAGTCAATTTGATGCGCTCTGTGCAGCTGAAACAGGTTTGTTTTAAATTCTAAAAATCTCTCATTCACACCTCCTTAAAGTGGCATCCTCATAACCTTTAACCTTTAACCCATCTTTCGTTACAAAATTTCCTATGCAGACATTTCCGGTCGTTCCGTCGAACATCTACATTACCAACTCACACTTCCACGTTACCCGTCATGTGTTCATTAACGAGGGACATCTCTGCGCCCGCAATGTCGCCGGCGGCGATGTCTACTCGGAGGAGGGAATATCGAATGTCTGGATGAAGTACCTCAAAATGCGCAAGTGTTACATGGGCCCGATTGCCGATCGCTGCCTGAAGGCTGCCCCCCTTCGCGATGCTCCGGATCCAGTGGTGCCCGTCGTCATGACCACCGAGCAACTGGCCGAGATGCAAGGTGAGTGCAAGGGATGCATCTGTGGCGATGAATTTATATCCTTGTCTCGTTACAGGCATTATCTAGTTGTTGGCAGTGATATCAAGTTGATTCCAATTATATATAATTGGATATATTTTGTGTTGTTTGGAAGATTTTACATGGAAGATTCCATGAAATAAATAAGCTTTAATAATGCAGGTGGAAATGTGTTTAAATATTGGGAAATCATTGATTCGTTTTGCTGGTTATATATAACCTATTGGAAACAAGTATCTTGAGATAAATGTATCAAGGAAAGTGGTTCAGTTAAATTAAGTTAAATTCGTGTTTGTTAAGGGGAAATTCGCCAATTCACTTTCGAGCGGAAACTGAAACTGACAGAGATGACCAGATGTAATATGAGTTTATATTGTGGCAGTATGCAAGAAGGGTCTTAATAGCTTTGTCCAGAGAAATGAGGTACAAGTAACCTGGGTACCGGGACACAAAGGATCAAAAAGGAGCTCAGTTCTAATTGGAGACTCGAGTAAGTCAGCACTGTAACCTACCTGTAACCTACCATAAGCTTTATAATAAAATACATTGTGACCAGAGGGTTTCCGGAAATAAAACGCATATTTTTTTAACTTTACAAAATTTTATTATTTTTGCCATTATGCACCTTCTAGAGTAAAACATCGAAACTTGATTTGTATAAGCTGCCCCGAATCGGCTTCAGTTCCCTTTCCCAATTTTCTTTTTGGGCCTCAATCGAGTCGAAACGGATTCCAAAAACTTGACCTTTTGCTTTCTATCATCACTGAAAGAGTGCAAAGAGTCAAAAAGCACCACACTTATGCTTTTCTTATTTACGTAAATAGTAAAAGAACGATGGAAGAAAATGTCGAGTGCGACAATGATTGAAATTCAACTAAAACAAAAAAGGAAGCAAACTTCAGCATGCCGAAGTTTAAATACCCTTGCAGTAAGCAGAAGAAGAAGAAGAAAAATGTTCTGACTTTTTCGCGTTCTCGGGTACTGACATAAGATAAATGTTGCCAGCAAAGAATGTACCAGATACATATTCCTATAGCAGTTATATTATATAGTGGTCCGATTTTGATAAATTTGTAAGTAAGGGTAGTAAGTAATTAAAAAAATTGGAAAAGAATTAGAAATCAAATTTTGAATGCAGAAAAGTTCTCCGTGAAAAAACAAGAAGAAAAAATCAAACCAGACTGAAATCGGTCCAGTTTAAGCCAAGTTATGATCAAAAAACCATTAAAAGTCTTAAGTAAAAAATGTTACCCATAATTTCAAAAACAGTAAGGGGTTACATCGTCAAAATTTAAAAAAATTGGGAAAAAATTAGAAATCAAATTTTTGAATGCAGAAAAGTTTTCCGTGAAAAAACAAGAAGAAAAAATCAAACCAGACTGAAATCGGTCCAGTTTAAGCCAAGTTATGATCAAAAAACCATTAAAAGTCTTAAGTAAAAAATGTTACCCATAATTTAAAAAACCGTAAGGGGTTACATCGTCAAAATTTAAAAAAATTGGGAAAAAATTAGAAATCAAATTTTTGAATGCAGAAAAGTTCTCCGTGAAAAAACAAGAAGAAAA